>MNCI01032712.1:57812-99897 GCA_015680685.1 Gnetum montanum | reverse complement strand
CTTAGTTAGTTAAAGTTAGTTACTTAGTCTCTTCACCCTTTCTCTCATTAGCATAGGCGATAAAACATTAAAAGACATAAAAATCACATACCTCAGACTTACTTAACCATACAACCGTGACAAATACAAGTAAGTCTAGGAAGATAACGAACGATTAACCTTAAGTGTTCCATAAGGCGTGTAGGCACTTAGTCTGTGGAGTTTGACCGAATCACATGTGTAACGTTCGTATTCATATGGTTGAGTGTAGGGGTACCTCGCCACTCATCAGAAGCATACTTTAATAAATTATCTTTAGCTCTATCCATTTCGGCTTCCCTTTTGATAAGCAAGGTCATGAAACTTCTATCATTGTTAGTGTTCTCACTATACTTTTGTACAAAATCTATGGCTGAACTTATAATCTTGTTCGTAATTATAACACAAAAACCATAGACCAAATTATAAGCTAACATTCCAATAGACTTCTTTAATTTAATACAATCAATCTATAGTGTAGATTGTAAGTAATCAATCCAATTTTGTGGATTTCCATTTATTGATTTTCTAATGTAGGAAATAAGTTTTTTATTTGTAGATTCAGCTAAGCCATTTCCTTGAGGATAATAATTCAAAGAAGAAAATAGAAATATGGGTTTTTCTAATGCCCATGTTATAAATTCTTTAGATTGAAAAGTTGGTCCATTTTCATATATCAATACTTTAGGTAGACAAAAATGACTTAGAATATGATCTTCCAAGAACTTAATCACATTTGATGTTGAACTTTTCCTTAGATCCTTTGCTTTAAACCATTTGGTAAAGTAATCAGTAGCTATGAGAATAAACTTATGTTCAACTCTTAAAGGAGCAGTTGTTCTAATAAAATATAAATCCCATTGCTAAAATGGTCTATCCACAATTATCAATTTTAAAGGAGCTCTAGCCTTTTTTATCTTTAGTCCATGAATTTGACATTTGTAACATCTTTAAATTTTCAAACTAATATATTGATATATACTAAGCCAATAATAACCATAGCAAAGTATGTTTTCATAGTAGACTTAGGAGATTCATAGAACAAATTGGAATGATCATGGAATTGTTCTAAGATAGGACTGATTTGATCATTATGAACACATTTCCACAAAACCTCTCTAAAATCATTTTTGTATAAGATTCCATCATTAATCACAAATTTATTAACCTTTTTTAAAAAAGCTCTCTTTTGACTTGTAGTTAAATTATGTAGAACCTTTAATGTATTAAGGAATTCTAGAATCTCATTATACCAATTTTCTTCGTGAGTCTTACGCACATGTACTTCATCTTCTCTAACCATTAACTTGGCTTATCCCATTCCTTTAATAGTTTTGAAAATTTCTAACGAAAACCTAAAACCTTAAAGCTTTATAAGCCACTTCCCTCTTTTCAATCCAATTTCATTTTGGGCTAATAATTGTTTGACTATAGGCTCTATTAGCATAATGTGAACTAATGATCTTTCCAAGTAATATTTGAAATGTAGAAGTGCCTTAATAATTGTGAATGATTATTTCTCTAAGTTTGAATAATTTAGCTATGAACCTTTTAATTGATACCCAAACCATCCAATCAATTCATCTTGGCCTTCATTTCTTTGAGTTAGAACAGGAGCAATTGAATTATTTGAAGCAAAAGCATATAACCAAAGGTCTTCTTTCAATTTGGGCTTTACTAAATATGGAGCTTCTTGAATAGTCTTTTTGATCTTTGCTAAGTCTCTCTTTGATTTTGGTGTTTTCTCTACTAGGACATCTTTCTTTAGCATATGCATCAAATGTTTAGTGATCTTAATGAATCTAAGAACAAATTTCTTAACAAAATTTATCTTTCCAAAGAAAGATCTAAGAGACTTTTCACTTGTAGGATGCTTAATATATTATATATAGCAATTCGGGAGTTATCTATAGCAATTCCTTCTTAATAGATTACATGGCCTAGTAAACTTTTAGATTTAACCCCAAAGATACATTTCTTAGGATTTAATGTAATACCATACTCATGACATCTATCAAAAACTTATTGAAGATGACCAATATGATCTTCCTTCCTTTTTTAAAAGATAGTGATATCATCTAAATAAGCCATAACGAATTCACCTATTAAACTTATAGAGGCTATATATATTACTCTTTGAAAAATATCTCTAGCATATGACAATCTAGATGACATTCTTTGGTAAGTGTAAGTTGCCCACTTAGCAATAAATGTTGTTTTACATATGTTACCCTTATCTACCATAATTTGATTATAACCTGAAAAACCATCTAGGAAAGAGTATACTTGACAACCTAAAACTTTGAACAACATTTGGTTGATTCTAGAAAGTGGGTATTTATCTTTTTCTGAGGCTTCATTCAAATTTTTGAAATCCACACAAAGCCTAATATCACCATTCTTTTTTCTTACTAGAATAAGGTTAACAAGCCATGTCGATTATCGGACTAGATATATGATTCAATAGCTTCCTGCTCTCAACTTCCATAGCTGGATCAAATGATGGATTAAATTTTCTTCATTTTTGTTTAACTATCTTACAACCATCTATCAAAGGAATTTATGTGTCATCACATCTAGTTGAAAAGTTTTAAGATCATCATAAGACTAAGCAAAATTTTCCAAATTATTTTTCAGGAGTAATAATAAACTTTGCTTGAAAATTGAATCCTTTTCCTTTGTGATATTTAACATCTTTAGTGTCTCAATAGATTTGAAATTCACTGCTTCATAAGCCTAAACATCTTGATTCTATATATCTTTTCTAATAAATTGATTTTTACTAAATTCATGTTCATAATCAATCACCTTTTTGGGAATAGAATTTATCTTAATCTTTCACGTTGTTTCAAGTATGATTTGACTTTTAAATTCTTGCTTATTTTTCATAAACTTGAGTACTTGATCATCATCTTCAAATACTTGTAAATACTTTATGTTATCTGGTATTAATGGTTGATGTTCTTTCTCAATCATTACACCTTTGCAACTTTCTATCTTTTTCACATCGAATGATGAAGTTGCTTTTGCTAAGTCATCTACTATATAATTATCCTTCCTTCCTATATGTTCTATTTGGTAGTGATGAAATTGATCCAACATTTTGTAGACAAGCTACTTAAAAGGTTGCAAGAACGAGCTCTTTACCACACAATTACCTTTAATCTATTAACAAGCTAATCTTGAGCTTTCCTTAATATTGATTTTCTTGATTCCTTTTTCCAATGCTATCTTAATTCCAATACACATAGCTTCATATTTGACCTTGTTATTAGTACAAAGGAAAGGTAGATGAATTGCCTTGAATATTTTTGGAAAATCATCTTTTATTAGAACTACTTTGGCCTCTACACCTTTGGAGTTATAAGAACCATCAGAATATAATTCCCATTTGCTTTCATCTTGAGATTCTCCTCTTTCCAAATTATCAACTTATTAAAGTGTGCAAATTCTAGTTTCAAAAGCTCTTATTTTAACAACTTTGTTCTTTCCATTTGAAGTAATATTTTCATTCATCAAAGGCTCACTATAAATGTATATTTGATTTGGCTCTCCTTTTCAAGGTAGCCACATATGTGAGTAATCCATTGATATGTAACCTGAGAAATTCTTACTTCAACTTCTACTCAACAAAAGACTATGTGAATCTAGAATCTCTGCCACTTGAACTCTACTTTTGATATGGGGTTGAAAAGAAATTTCTAATAGAACATGAGGTAGTTAACCCACAATCTTCACTATACTTTTTTTTCACTTGAATAATATTTTTATTTGATTTTTGTGGAATCAAACCAAGTTTTTTGCATATAAATAATGACATAATAGTGGTTGTAGCTCCAAAATCGACTAAAAAATTGTGAAGATACTTGTCCTTTAACTTCATTATCAAAAGAAAAGAAGGAGCTTCCTTATCAGAAGTACAATCATAGCTAGCTTTTATTGTCTTATCAACGTTAGATACATAGCTTAATTCTAAATTCTCCAACTCTCTTTTTACCTTTAATAAGCTTTAAAGCTTTTCTTTGCTAATCTCCAATATGTAATAATTGATATATGCTAATATTGGCCTTGGCATGTTTAAGATCTTCAATCAAATCATAATTTCCATCTCCATAAAAGCCTGGTTTCTTCATCCATTTATTAAAAGATTGATTTTGAGTACTTTGTTCTACTTAATCTTTTTTACTTTTATTCTTTTCTCTTTTACTTAGTTCAAAAACCTTTCTCTTAGTAGATGGATCAGAAATAACGTTTGGAGGTTTGGATGTAGTTAATATTTCTTTTGATCTTAGATTATATCCCTTTTTCTCATTATTGTTATAATCCTCATCTAACAATGTATCTTCTTTAGAACTTGATAAAAAAGAAGTATCACTAGATCCATTGTTACAAGATTTTCTTGCATAATGAACACTAGATAGCTCATTATCTGATTCAATATCAACGAAGCTAGACATAACAAGATCATTCTCATCCTCATCTTCTACTTAGTTTCTTGATTCTTATACTTTCTATTTTCTTTGCTCCTTAATTTCCACTTTGTCAAAGCATTTTATAGTTTCACTACCTTGTTGGACAAGTCTCTCATTAACTATCCTTTTTAGATTCTTTGCTTTCTAATTCTTGCTCTATCTTAATATGAGATGGTCCTGGTAATGCTTTAAGTTGAAGAAAGACTTGCATAGGAATCATTGTTTTCTCTTCTCTTTTTTAAGTTGAGCAAAGACTTGCATAGCTTTTTTTCAAATTGTATAGCTTCACTAAAGTAGTCATTCAATGTTATTGAGCTTGGAGTTCTCCTTAACCAAATTAAAATGTTTGGATTCATAGCTTGAAGATAAGTATCTCTAAGAACTTCATTTGATGGTCTATATTGTCCTTGAAAAAGCCCACAAATTCATTGAAACTGAATATTGAAATCTCTAATAGACTCTTTAACTCATTGTTTAGCTTGAACTAGCTTGTAATGTAGTTATTATTAATCCAATTGATTTTCAAACTAGGCTAAGTGATGAGTGGCAAGGTACCCCTACACTCAACCATACGAATACTAGCGTAACACATGCGATCCGATTGAATTCCACATACTAAGTGCCTACACACCTCATGGAACACTTAAGGTTAATTATTCGTTGTCTTCCCAAACTTACTTGTATTTGTCACGGTGTATGGTTAAGTAAGTCTGAGGTATATGATTTTTATATCTTTTTATGTTTGATCTCCTATGCTATTGAGGTAAAGGGTTGAAGAGACTAATTACTAACTCTAACTAACTAACTAAGTCAAAATTAACCTAGCATCAACATCCGTTCCCACTTACCGTTCACACCCTGAACCAATGCAACCGTGGTTACCAAATGCTAGTCGTTGCTAGGATCATCACATGTAACACATATGCTCGAAGCGATCGTACTGAGGCACTTAACTAGGAGAGAAGGGTTGAGAGAGAATTAATAAATAAGAAAGCATTTAAATGATAAATAGTAAATAACAATAAATAAAATCCTAATTAGCCTATTCCATGCACTGCAAGGTTTATCCAAGAAGTTCGTCTTTATTTCCGTACACAAACTTGTGTTCAGGTACAATGTTTGCTCGAATAAAGATCTGTTCACTTAGGACTCCTACTACGAGCACATGGAAAATATTCTATCTTTGGAGTGATCAATCTGCCAGAGTTTCACTATGGTCTAAGCCTAGGATGGAAGACAAGGGAGAACCACCTCTTATTTATAGATATGACGACGTACCACAATATCGCGGGGGACGACATGATATCGTGTACGCAATATGGCGAGGGATGCAATATCGCGACAGCCGTGATATCGCAGCCGGTGCGATATCACGTCCCATCATACCCCCATGACTAAATGAAAACTCATCCTTGAGTTCCTTACAAAATATTGGGAAGGTATGGGATTATTGACTGAATGGAACTAATGGGATGACATGTGAATGGATCATCATTACAAGACATAACAAAACTAGTGTTCATGATAACAAGGGTGAACACCTTATTACATTGACATTAGGCCTCATTTGGCAGCTAAGAAAGAGAAAGAGAAAGAAGTTTTGTTGCTGCTAATGCCAAGATTGCACCTTTCGTTGTCCATCCGTAAGTGCACCATCGATCTTGCTCCTTGCATAGCTACTTTCAGCACTACTCCATTCCAAGTGTTCTCTCCATATCCAATCCATTGTTACATGATTTCCATCTGCACACATAACATAGTCATTATATTAACAAGGGTAAATGAATCACAATGTAGTTGATACCTTGCTTCAGTATAAGTCCATTGGCTGAGTTGTGGTATGGCTGATTGCGGGTCTGGAGATATGATATTGATAACTATCGAAGGCGTAGGGGCTAGGAGAAAATCGAAAAAAGTGAGTCCTGTACCCCCATGACTAATCGCAAACCTCCGGTAGCGTTAGAATGGAGAAAGAAAAGGAATAAGAAAGATAGATAAAAAGGGACAACTATGACATCGATGAAATGAATGTCCAGATGGAAATGAACAAAATAAAATAGATTGCAAAAAATGTTAGGGGAAAAAATTTAACTGGTGCACCAAATAGGAATGTCAGTGGGTCCTCTCCAAAGAGGTTCATGCCCTTAATGCCTTGACAAATCCACATTCAAAGAGTTCGTAGGCTCTAGTAATGTCATTTGGAACAAGAGTTAAAGTCTTAACCATAAGAATTTACCAAAAAGAAAACAATGCATCAACCAAAATATACACTAATTATATAACCGGTAATGAGGTGAACAATGGAGAGAAGGATGGAGAGAAGAGAATGGAATGGAATCTCAAGAACAAGGTGGTGTACAACTGCTTGTGGATTTCATGATTAATGTGACTTGGTAAATCTCATTCCAACTTCGGCCTCAAACCAACCACATCTAGTGACTTCGCATTAATGCACTCGGCCAATCCATCCTCTTGAAGTAACAAGAATGCCTCCACCCAAGAGCCACCACCATTCCGAAAAAACGAGGAGAGAATGGGAAGCGAGAAGGGCCTTACTTAGAGGGAACATTTTTATTTTGAGTTCCATAACCAGTGCTTGTAGCCCAAATGATTATTCCATCTAAGGGGTGTGCTTTGAATTCTCACTTTTTTTTTCCTTTTCTCTTCTTCTTTTCTCTCTTTTTTTTATGTGTTTATGCGTGAGAACCACACCATGCAAAGACTTTGTTATTTTTATTGCTCAGCTTCCCGATAATTGGGTAACGTCGAAGGGGCAAGAAAACTCAAGAAGAAAATAGCCAATCACCTAAGAGAATGGCCAACACAAATGCATCAAGTTCCCTTGAAGTCATACCCTTTTCAAGCCTTGAGACCTTCCTTAGTTTGAAAAATGCCCAGTCACCGATTTGTTAATGTTCTTATTAGAAAAGGACTGTACATTTTCAAGCCAAGAGAGACCATAGAACTTGTGGATGGATGGATGAAGTGGACTCATTGCCTGCTATATCAAAAGAAACATACCTTAGTAGCAACATCATGACTTAAAGGTAAAAACCAAACATTGACAATCAATGAAAAACAGTTCATACCATCAGGAAGAACACTTATTAGGTGACAAACTTATAGGGTGGATAAAACACACACAAACACACACCAAAAATGAAAAAGTATAATGATGTTGAAAAACAAAAACAAGAAAAGTTAAAGAAATTTTAAAACAAAAACATGTAAAACAAAAACGTGTAAAACAAAAATGTGTAAGACAAAAACTTGTAAAACAAAAACATGTAAAACAAAAATGTGTAAAACAAAAAACTAAAAAGAACTAAGGCCCCAAGGGAGAGATTCAAAATAATGAGTGTTTGTTTGAATTTCGTAGAAGTGCCCAACTTCTCCCAATTGATGTTCTTCAATTAAGGGGTGGAAGTTAGCGATGCTCATATTCCAACGTATCTATGCCTTCGTTGTGGGCATGGGTTATTTCCCTAGTTCGTTCCATGCATGTTTGTTGGTTGCTGTTTCGACTAGTTATCAACCACAGGGTATCTACTACTTGTGTGGTTGCTACATACAGGCATCTTTGTTGCAGAGTTTCCAGGGCACACTTGTTGCATGGAGGAGATGTTGTGCATTTCTCCATGTCATCACCCGATGAATCACTGTATGTGATGCATGGAACTTTCCTCTTCTCGATCTTTCCATAAATATTTACCTTAGATATCTCCAAGGAAAGATCACGAATCCCTACANAAATATTTACCTTAGATATCTCCAAGGAAAGATCACGAATCCCTACATACACATCTATTGTACTTAGCCATGGTCTTCCCATTATGATTGGGAAGTCCCCTTCGTTGTTGTTGACCTCTATCACCAGGAAGTCAGCTGGGTAGGACCAACCACACACAGTGGTAACAATGTCCTCCACTAATCCCAAGGGAATGGTGATGGACTGGTCAGCTAGCTCTAGTTGAATTTTGTTCTTCTTAAGTTGGGGCAGGTTCTAGGCTTGATACATTTCTTGTGACATTAAGTTGACTCTGGAACCTGAGTCAAGAAGAGCCTTATGTGGTTCGTTCCTGGCGACTTGTAGATAGATTAAGGGACTTTCAGGGTTAGATAGTTTCTTGGGAAGGTGGCCTACCTTGATCCAGTCAGTTACGGTATGCGTTAACATAATTGTATGCATGAAGCTCTGATTTTGGTTTGAAGGGAGCTCCGAAGCCTTATGTGTTGAAGGAGCGTACCTAGACTCAACCGCTTGTTGTTGTGAGAGCTTGTCTGGGCTTTTGGTTCTAAAGAAGGATCTTCTCTTTTTGTAGTTGTCAGAACCAGCATTGGGTTGAATGTTTACGGCTCTCGTAGCTTTTCGTGGCTGTGGTTGAGTGGGGAGTTCCCCTTCCATTGTTGGAGCAGGAGGTATGGGAACTATAGGTGGAAGAGGTGCGGATAGATTAGGAGGATGGTATGGGTATGGAGCATCTCTCGGAGGAGAAGGAGTCCTTCTAAAGTACTCCCAAACTTGGTAGTGATGTTGGGAAGTTGTGTGACCCATGGAGTCACTTGGAGAAATCGGCTGCTGCACGTAGTATCCATATGGGTCTGGCTGCCAGTAAGCGTATTGTTGTTTCGGCGGTGGCATCCCCCATGACTGTGGGTATTGCCACTACTGATGTTTTCTGATGGGTTGTGGTGGAGTTCCACTTGGATAGTACGTTAACGGTTGGTGGAACTGTCTTGGGTTACCTTGAGGATAAGGTAACCTTTGGGGTGTCTGTTGTTGGTTAAGTCTTAGGTTGAGTGCATACACCCCAGACTCTTGTAGATGTGAGATGATTGGACAACATCCCTTAGGATGGTCATATTGGTAAATCTCACATCCACTGTCATTGTCTGTGTCTGAATCCACAACCTCATCAGAGATAGTTATTTTCCCCTTACCCTTATCACGTGCAAGGCCTAAATCTCTCCGCTTTGTCTTGTTCTTTTCACTACTTCATTCTTCCTTAGACTCTTCTACAATTTTCAGGACAGTTTCAATTTTACTGTCTAAGGAGCTCCATGCTTTATCTACCTTAGCTGATACTTCTATTGTTAACTTCTAAAGCGACAAGGTTTTTCTATTAACCAAATCTTCAAGTGATGACTCATCCTCTTCATCGCAAAAGCTCACTCCCTTTTTTCGAAGAGAGGGATCACGGTTATATTCTTCCGCACTTTCCCTTTTTCGTAGCTCCTCTTCTTCTTTGGCTACTTATTCTAATAAGCGATGAATTTCATGGGATCTAAGTTCTGATAGTCTCCCTTAGGCATAAGTCCCAAGGGTTCTCCTAGTTTCATACCTTAGCCCATCTACGATGTGGCGTAGTTGATCCCGCTATGCGTAGCCATGGCTTGGGCAACGATGTAACAATGCGTAGTAGCGGCCCATGGCAGCATCCAAGGGTTCATGAGTATTTTGCTTCCATCCTTGGATCTACTTACATAAGTTAGACACTCTTGAGTGCGTTTGGTATTTATCGTTGAAGAGTTCTAACATCGTACTCCACCTCCTAATGGTTTTTGGCTCTAGGGATCGGTACCAACTCTCTACTTCCTTGATGAGTGTCCTAGGAAACAACTTTAGTTTTTGCCACTTATTCTCTATGTTTTGCAAGGGGCAAGCATCATGAAATGCCTGTAAATGATTTTGCGGATTCACTTTGTATCCCCCTTCGAAGTGTGGGATGTTGTTCATGTCTAAGCACTTGATCTGGCTATCTCTTTGATGCCTTGTTGGTATTCTCACTGCCTCCATTATATTTAGCATGCTTCGGGTGGCAAGTAGGGGTTCATCATGATCATCTCTTTCATGATGTCTATGGTGTCTACATTGTTCCCTACTTTCCCTTCGTTCATGCCCTAGTCCTCTCTCTCGACTTTCTCATCGAGGTCTCTTATTTTGCCTACCTCTATCCTCACCATTATGCTCTCTATGACTATGCCCAGAGGTGGAAGGAGAGGGTGAATGATGTGAAGAAGGGAAAGAAGAAGGAGAACCATCACCATGATGATGTTTCCTACCTTCTCTTCTATGGCTTCGACCCCGATCGTGATGATGATCTAAGTGCCCGTCCTTGTCATGTGTTGTTGTTTCCTCAGTGAACAGTTGGTGTTCACGGGGATTAGAAATAGGGTTTTGTATCATGGAGCATAGGTTCTGATACCCCACCTCCTCACTTTTTTTAGGAGGGGGAATATCTTTCGATAGATAACCCATTACGAGTGGTTTACCATCTCCCATTTCACTTAGGACGTGCGGGACCTCTTTTCCCTTCAACAATGTATGTTGGCTCTCCTGCCTTGAGTCCCTCATACATTGTAAAGTTGTGGGATGGTAATCCCTTATGTCAAAATCACCTACAATGTATTTAGCGTAGAGCTGAGTCATGCTGATTTGTGCCAAAGCACGGAGGAGCATGTTGGGGACTGCACGATCTAGAGGTAACACAAAGTTACCTTGCAAGTCTCTCCAGCGCATCTGTTCATCCTGATGGAGGATAAAAGTAAAATTAGGTATATACTCATCGGGATGAGTATATACCACCCTATATTATTAAGGCACTAGCGGATTTAGGTTATGTGTTTTAGACTACTGACTATTCTTTGTATGATTCCTAGGTGGTGAGTTGCTCTTATGAGAAGAAGAAGAAGACATGGTGTCTTATAGGTGTGCTATTTAACCGTTATATAATTTTTTTTCGTTTAATTAACCCTAAGGATTCGTTTAAGCTCCCAACAATGTGAATGATCTCTTATGTTCTACTTAGCGCACAAACACTTAGTCCCCGGCAACGGCACCAATGATGAGTGGTGAGGTACCCCTACACTCAACCATACGAATACGAGCGTAACACGCATGATCCAGTCAAACTCTATAGACTAAGTGCCTACACGCCTCATGGAACACTCAAGGTTAATTATTCGTTGTCTTCCCAGACTTACTTGTATTTGTCATGGTGTATGGTTAAGTAAGTTTGAGGTATATGATTTTTCTATTTTTTTATGTTTTATCTCCTATGCTATTGAGGTAAAGGATTGAAGAGACTAATTACTAACTCTAACTAACTAACTAAGTCTAAATTAACCTAGCATCAGCATCCATTCCCACTTACCATTCACACCCTGAACCAATGCAACCGTGGTTACCAAACGCTAGTCATTGCTGAGATCACCACGTGTAACGCACGTGCTTGAAGCAGTCATATTGAGGCACTTAACTAGGAGAGAAGGGTTTAGAGAGAATTAATAACTAAGAAAGAATTTAAATGATAAATAGTAAATAACAATAACTAAAATCCTAATTAGCCTATTCCATGCACTGCAAGGTTTATCCAAGAAGTTATTCTTTATTACCGTACACAAACTTGTGTTCAGGTACAATGTTTGCTCGAATAAAGATCTGTTCAGTTAGGGCTCCTACTGCGGGCACATGGAAAATATTCTATCTCTGGAGTGATCAATCTGCCAGAGTTTCACTACGGTCTAAGCCTAGGATGAAAAACAAGGGAGAGTTGCCTCTTATTTATAGATATGATGGCGCACCATGATATCGCGTACGCAATATCGTGGGAGACGACGTGATATCACGTACGCGATATCGTGGCCCATGCGATATTGCGTCCCATCACTAAGAAAAGACTTTTCATGTCATCCCAACTTATGATACTATTACTTAGCAAGTTTGAATACCAAATCTAAGCCATATTCTTTAAATTTGCCACAAACAACCTACAAGCTTGATCTCGGTGTTGAATATTTGCATGAGCTAAAGCTAACCCAAATAAGTGGATATACTCTTCAACCAAGTAAGCTTTTCTAGGAAAATAAGGCTTACATAAATATTTGTAAACTACCTTAGGAATATCGTTGTAATTTTAAAATCCTAATGATGTAACTCTTTGCCAAGGATTTGCCATCCTATTAGAATTCCTTTTGATCATCAAGCTCTTATAGTTCTTTAACTTTCTCTTATAGACAAATAAACCAAATAGAAGGGATGATCTTCTTATCCTTCTGATCTTTACTCCACTACTAGTTCCAAAATCAAAAACCCTATTTTGTTCCTCTTTTGATGAATAACTAGTCTTATAATCAAGAATTTCTTTCAAACCTTTGAAATCCTCCAAACTATCAATCTATTTGGTCATGAACTGAAAATAGTATCTAATTTCTTAAGCCCTTCTGGCAATAAAAAGAATTATGGTTGTGCTAGGACTATCAAGAATATGAACATAGAGGACAAACATTCAACCCTTCTTCTAGCATCAAAAGAACTATTGGCAACAGTTTGGGATTGGACTGCCAACATTGGGTGCCTTTGATCTCATGACCTTGGGAAGTCATGGGATCGAAGGTGTTCTTCAAACAGGGTTTAGGTGCTTGCTGGTCTCTGGCAATACCAAGGCTCAAAAAAATTTCTTATAACACTTTTCTCCATTATGCTTCTCATGAAATTGCCCCTTTTAAATTAAATAATTTAACTCTCATTTTCTAGTCATCTTTGAGAAGCTAATTTGAGTAATTTCATTTATTAATCTTATTTCACCAAATCTACTCCATAAATATGGTGTAAATGTGACAACATTAGGGCCATGATAAGAATCTCTTATTATTGGAAATGAGTAGATGGATGATATGATCTCACTACACAAAAAATCATTTCTTTAATGATTGAAAATATAGAGTGAAATTCATATTTTTGGAACTACATCTTGTTTTATTCCTTTTCACTTATTGACAAAAATATGTACACAAAAGATAGTGAAAAATCATAGAAAAGTGATAAGAATGGAAAAATGTATAAAGAATTTAAAAGATATCAAAGAATGAAAAATGATTAAGAAATGGGAAAAATATAAAAGAATGGAAAAGATACGAAAGAATGTGAAGATTGGTAAGAAAAGTAAAAAGTAGAAAAATCTAAAAAGAAGAACTAGTGCCTAAGTATCAAACTTGACATTTCCATGACTATTGTTAGAAGTGGAGATCTAAAATATTGAATGGGTGGTGAATAGTTTTTTAGATAGGATAGAGTCTTTGAAAGAGTAAGGAAAGTTACACTATGGTTTCACTTGTTGAATATTGACAAGAATAAGTTTTTGTGGGCTTGCTGGGTGATAGATTAACCATTTGCTCATATCATATAACAAGACTCACTTCATAGGAACTACATTTAAGAAGCTAATGCAACAACTTCTAAGAAAATGGTTAAGATCCTAGGTACTACTACTACTACTGGGATTACCAAGCATAGATCCTAGGTACGCTATTGGGTTACCAACTAGTCACACTTAAATGCTCGTGATTAAGTCGTACTCATTCCGCATTTAACAACAGGAATAGTAAATGATGGTAAAGAAATATTAACTAAGAAAATAATAAATAAAAATAACAATTAAATAATTAAAACTAAGTAAATGCTGCAATGATGAAGTAATCTCGATCTTTATTTTTGATCATGTGTGCATCCAAGTACGTCACACTCAAATAAAGGTGTCGTACAATTACAAGCATCACACTGCGGGTAGGCACTTGGGAAAATAGTCTAACTCCTATGGAAAAAAACTACAAGGGCTTCGCTATAACTACTTCCTAAGATACCTAAGTGTGGTGGAGGGCCACTTATTTATAGGCTAAAATAGGCTTTGAGTAAACGGGGCCACATTGACGCATGGAGGGATGCATCAACGGGGCCACGTTGATGCGGCTGCATATACGGGGCCTTGTATATGCGGCCTAGTCAACGCATCGACTGCTTAGCACTTCATCATACCCCCATAACTGAATAAAAACTCGTCATCGAGTCAAAGAAAGTGAGGAACAAGCTCAATTGAATACACAGTGGATAGGTATGGGATTATTGACTAAATAGAAATTTATTCATGGCACAGTGGAGAGTTAAACAAAATTGAGACACAACACAAAAGCAAATCCTATGATTGAAAAATTGGATGGAACTCATGTAGTTCCTAGTGGTGGTGGCTCCTCCATGGGTGTCTTTCCCTTTTCTTACGCTCCAGGTCTTGGGATTTGATGGCGTTGAAGTATGGCCTGGAGTTTCTCCTCTTGTAAGGCCTTAAGTGCCTTGGCATGCGTGTAAGTTTGCACTTGTGCCATAGAGGCATCCCAGTCAGCCTTCTCTTTTTCTTCCGCCACCCTTTTATTCTCTGTCAACAGTTTATTAAGTTTCTCGGTTCTGAAAGTGTCCAGCTAGTTTTGAGCAACCTTTGGCCCTGTATTCAGAAGGTTTAATACTTGCAAAATAGCTTGAACAGAGAAATCAATAGTCACTATAGTGAATATGGACCTTCAAAATTACTCTTCCATGATTATAGGAAATTCCTCTTTGTTATTTCCTACAAGGATGACTATGAAACTAGCAAGATAAAACCAACCACTTATGGTAGTAATGACATCCTCTACTTATCCAAGTGGAACAACAATTAACTAGACTACAAGCTCTAATTGAATGTTACTCTTCTTTAGTGGGGAAAGGTTATAGGCCTTGTACATGTCTTATGACATAAGATTTACTTTTGACCTAGAATCTAAGAGAGTCTTGCATGGTTTATGTCCTACTAGTTGGAGGCAAACGAAGGGACTCTCAGGATCTATTTCTTCTTAGGAAGTGCTTCTACTTTAATCCAATATGTTATTGTTTATGTGAGCATGATAGTAGTTACATTCTTGTTTGTAGAATTTGAAAGCATAGTGTTCTCTGGAGCAATGTATGTGGATGGGGTAAAGTTAGGTGAAGTTTTCATACTTCAAAACTTTTCTAGACTTGCCCTGAAAAAAGGTTGTTTCCTAGCTTTTGGTTCACTTAATATCACATCCTCTTGTATAGTTACTATCTTGGTAGTGCTCTTTTGTTGTGGTTACGCTGGCAACTCTCCTTGCATGATAGATGACAGTACTAGTAGTAAAGTGTTAGGAGTTTGGAGTGAGGAACTATGTGCTAGTTGGGACATGTAAGAATTTGGATTCATTGTAAGGTAGTGGATCTATGATATTCTAGTGGATAGTAGTGAGAGAAGGTATGAACTCAAGTATTTCCTAGAAATATTGGACATTGAAGATAGTATCCATAGCAATTAGACTAACTATATGGATATTGTTGCCTTGGTGGTGGTATTCCTCATGTTTGTGGTTGTCGCCACTACTACTAGTATTGCTCCTATGGTTGAGGATAAGCCTCACTTCTATAGTATGTTTGCTAGCAGGGCTAGCAAAAGCTAGCTTGTAGATAAGGTAATCATCTAAGTAATTATTTCTTGAAGAATTTTGGCTTAAGTACATGTTCCCTAGACTCTTATAAGTAAGTCATAATAGGGCAACATCTCTTAGGATGTTCATACTAGCACACTTTACATCCTTCATCATCCTCTAAACTGAAGTAGGTTAACTCCTCTACTATAGCAACTTTTCCTTTGTTCCTATAGTTTTCTCATCCATTGTCTCTTATTTTCTTCTTCTTCTTCTTCTTTTTGGCTTTAATTTAGGGCTTGTTCAATCTTTTCCTCTACTATCTTCAATGATATAGTAAATTTCTCATCCATCGAATCTCACATTTTCTCTACCTTAGTTGCAATGTCATTAATTAATTTTTAAATTGGTAGAGTTTTCTGTAGGATTGTATCTTTTAAAGTTTCTTCTTCTTGGATTCACATATTCTCACATCCCTTTTTCTTATCAATGGATCTTTATTGTATTCTTCTACTGATTTTCTTTTCCTTAACTCTCCTTTCTCTTTTGCCACTTGGTCAATGAGTCTTTGAATGCAATGAGTCATCATCTTAGATAATCTATCTTAAATGTATATCCCAAGGGTCTCTTTAGTTTTGTTCCTTAGCCCATCAACAATGTGTTGGAGTTGTTCCCTTTGAGAAAATCCATGGCCTAGGAACTTATGTAGTATGAAATAATATCTACCCATTGCACATCAAGGGATTCATGTGTTCCTTGTTTTCATTCTTGGATCTATTTTCTCAAGTTAAATACTCTGGAATAAGTTTGATATCTATCATTGAAGAGCTCTAGCATGGTACTCCATCTTCAAATTGATTCTAGTTCTAAAGATTGGTACTAGCTCTCTACTTCCTTTATGAGTATTCTAGGAAGTAACTTTAGTTTCTACCAATCATTTTCAATATTTTGTAGGGCATAGGCATTGTGGAAGGCTTGAAGATGATGATGTGGATCTATGTTACATCTGGCTTTGAATTTCAGAATAATGTTCATATCTAGTCACTTGATGCAACTATCCCTTATGTACCTGGTAGGAATATACATAGTTTTCGTAATATTAATAATATTTCAAGTGGCTAGTAGGGGTTCTTCATAGTCTTTGGGTTCATAAGCTCCGTTGTAGTGATGATTCCTCTAATGCTCATGATGCTCTCTCTCTCTTCATGCTTGATCCTTTCTATTCTTCTCTCATGATTATCTTCTTCTTTATCAAGATGTCTTCTACGATGTGCATATCTCTCATGGTTCCTTTGTCTTTCCCCATTGTGATCCCTCAATCTTCTTTTTCTCTTATAAGAATCTATAGATGAGTGTGAGATGGAAAAGGAAGGAGTTGAAGACTGATGCTGACTGGTTCTCCTTCTGTGACTTCTTAATTTATTCCTTTTTGATTCAGTAGAGGTCTTAGACCTTGAATTCCTCTAAGTTTAAAGTCTTCCTTATCTTTTCCAAGAGTTTCTACAAGAGCTAAATGTAGCTATATCTTGATGGGTTTCTTAGTACAGATGATTGGTGTTTTAGAATGAGATCCATGAGTTTGATAGATTTTCTTTGCTTAAAATGTAGTTTCTTCTTTTTACTCTAGGATAACTATTTGAGATACTTTCTTTTCTTTATCATACTCATGTCTTGTCTCAATGGTAGCATCCCTTCTTACTTGAGCCTCTATTGGTTGGTATGGCCTAATCATATGTTTGGTGATGCAGTAACCTTCTTGCACATGGCCAAGGTTTGACCTCATAAGTGTTGCTTGTAGCATTAACAGTGTAGAATGTTCTGGAGGTAAGATAATATTTCCTTGTAAATTTTTCTATCTTAGTTTTTCATCCTAGTAAAAGATAAATGTGAAGTTAGGATACTATAGATCAATGTGAGCATATGAGATCTTAGTTTGCATCGATGCACTCCAATCTTCTTCATTATATTCCCTGTCATGACTCTTATTAAATTTAGTAGTAGGTGATAATTTTTTCTTAAATGTAGAAACCATATTAAATGTTGATGCTTAAGTGGATGTGCATACTTTTTAAGAATTTAGTTTAAGTATGAAAGATGTACTGGATGGTAGTTAACATAAT
Source organism: Gnetum montanum (assembly GCA_015680685.1). Classification (NCBI taxonomy): domain Eukaryota; kingdom Viridiplantae; phylum Streptophyta; class Gnetopsida; order Gnetales; family Gnetaceae; genus Gnetum; species Gnetum montanum. The sequence continues at coordinate 82,040 of MNCI01032712.1, read as the reverse complement.
GAACTTTGTAAAATCAACTACTTAGCAAACATTGACACATCCCTGGCAATGATACTAATGATGAGCAGTTGGGTATTTTAATACTTCACCATATAAGTCATGAGTGTACACATATGATTTGATCATAATTTGTGGATGGTTAATGTAAGTATACTAGTAGTTAATGCTTAGCTTGCAATCATTGTTTTCTCATGTTGAGTTAGTGAAGTTCAAGTTGTATAGTAAGGCATATGATAGGTGATGTTGTTTGGCTCAAACTAAAACTAAGTGTCAACATAGTTGAAATGGAGTAATACAATCTAAGTTTAAATGCAATGAAAGTAAAGAAACTATTCTAGCCTATAGATGATAAGTATCTGCTCTTGGCTTGCTGTACACATCAAGGGCTCATGTAATTGTCACTCAGATTACCAAGTGAATTCACAATTGAGCGAATCAAGTAAACTCACGACTGAGTTACCAAACAATTACACTACACACTCGAAACCAAGCTTACTTATATCACCTTACTATAAGGTGTAGAGAAAAGTAAAGTACTTAGAAATTGTAAATGACTTAAGTAAAGTAAACATGTTGAAATGGTAAAATTAAACTAAGTAAAATTGAACTAAATGGAATGTTGCAATGGTGAGTAACAATCTCGACCTTTATTTCTAGTCATGAATTTTGCCCAAGAACAATCAACTAGAAAAAAGATTTTGTACAATTGTTTAATATCACACTATGAGCATTTAATATATTACTAAGTCTAAATCATGGAAACAAATTGCAAGAATTCATCTAAGTGTTGGCGAAAGATTGTTGTTTTGACATGTTGGTAGGTTGGTATTTATAGGTATGACCATGGCCCACTACATCGCATCGACGATGATGTATGTAGAGCTATGGTATTGTAGCCTAACAACAAAAAGGTTTTATCAACTATAATTGTTTTTTCCATGTTTTTTTTATCTTCCTTTAGTGGCTTTCCTAAACAATGATGCATCAAAGAGTACCAATATTCCAAGTTGTCAACTAATTTTTTTGCTATCGGACTTACTTTGTTACCCACACTTGTCCTTGATGTGGAAACTTTTGTCCACTTTCCACAACATTTAGATGACGATGTTGCATATCGTTTCTAAAGGACACCCTAGCAAGTCCTTGACCATTGTCCACAATAATGGAACTTTGTGATTGTTGTGCATCGCATGAAGAAAATGCCCTAGCATCTACAAATTTTGAAAAACAACTCATCCATGAGATTTAACATGGTTTTACAAAAGACTATCAACTTGATGCTAACCCTCCTTTTGTATTTGGGCTTGGGATCAACCTTGGTAGAATTATCTTTCATGCTATTGATTGTGGTTATCTATGATTAGTGAAATTACACTTGAAAAGTGAAATTTAATTTTCATGGGCCTTTCATGGTGTTGATTTTGATCATTGAATTAGGAGTTATCTTAGTGGTAAGAGCCTTTGTAGGGAAACCAAAGGTCATAGGTTTGATTTCAATGGGCAATGATGAGTAATGGATTTAAAAAAATGCTGCTAAAAAGAATTCTGAATTGCTTTATCCAACAAATCCAATAAGTTCTGAGCGAGATATATAAAAATTCAATTTCAATTTCAATTTCATGTATGATTTGTGAAATTGAACTTTTACTTGCATTCATGAAGATCAACTTCCTTAAATCTCTCATGCATGAGTATTTAAAGAAAATCTCCTTCGTATTTACTCTTTCTGATTTCATAATAAAAAAGTTTTATTTTTTATGACCAAAAACCTTGTGTTGATAGCACAGCCTCAACCCAGAGACTAAGGTCGATGCAACGAACCCTAGCAAGGCCACGGAAACAATGAAAAACCACCAACTTTTCCATGTCAGTGGAAACGGCAAAGGAAGGCGAATAAGCGGATCCTGGCTCTACTGCTGCGATAGCAGGCCTTAAAAGGAAGACGAAGCAGAGCACAGGCGCCTTAAACCCTAATAAACCCCTATCCATCCCCGTGCACACACGCAAAGAGCCGCGGCTCCATCTCCTCCCTCCTTCGTTCCGAGCGGAGCAGACGGAGCAAACAATGGCGTCGACTGCAACAGACAACGCAGGCGGGCTGAAGGCCACGGCCATCAACGGCGTGAAGATGTACGCCGTGGGGGCGCACAAGTGGAGTCCGGCGTGGCTGGCGGCACAAACGAAGAAAGCGTCCCGCGCGCTCCGCAAAGACGCGCAGTACCAGCGCCGCATCGAGCTCATCCAGGACCTCACCATGCCCACCTCCGCCGGCCGCCTCGCCTTCACGGCCGACGGCGAGCATCTCCTCGTCACCGGCACGTACCCGCCGCAGATCCGGCTCTACGAGCTGCGCCAGCTCTCGCTCAAGTTCCAGCGCAACCTCGTCGCCGACATCGTCGACGCGCGCGTGCTCTCCGACGACTACTCCAAAATCGCGCTCCTCTGCGCCGACCGCTCCGTCTGCCTCCACGCGCGCTACGGCAGCCACTACTCGCTGCGCATCCCGCGCGCCGGCCGCGCCCTCCAGTACGACCGCGCCTCATGCGACCTCCTCTGCGCCGCGTCGGCGCCGGAGATTTTCCGCATCAACCTCGAGCAGGGCCGTTTCCTGGAGCCGCTCGCGGCGCGGTCCCCCGCCGTGAATGCGCTCGCGCGGAGTGCCGTGCACGGCCTCCTCGCCGCCGCTGGCGCCGACGGCGCTCTCGAGTGCTTCGACCTCCGCCAGCGCCGCGCGGTCGGACGGATCCAATGCGCCGACGACGAGTCCGTGGAGCTCTCCGCCGTCCGTTTCGACGATTCGGACGCCGACGGCGGCGGCGGCGGCCTCCGGGTCGCCGTCGGCACCGGCGACGGCCGCGTGATGATCTACGATCTCCGCTCGTCGCAGCCGCTGTGCGTGAAGGATCACATGTACGGCAGCGCCGTGGCGCGCATCTCGTGGCACCGCTCCGTCGCGTGCCCTCGCCCGCGCGTCGTGAGCGCCGATCACCGCGCCGTCCGCGTCTGGGATCCGGACTCCGGCGATAGTCTCGCCAGCATCGAGGCCCCCGGCGGCGCCAAAATTAATGACGTCTGCGTTTTCCGCGACAGCGGATTGGTGCTCATGGCGCTCGAGTCTAGCCAGATTCCCTGCTATTTCTTGCCTGCCTTGGGGCCGGCTCCGAAATGGTGCGGTTACCTGGAAAATCTCACGGAGGAGCTCGAGGAGACCGCGCAGGGTGCGATTTACGACGATTACAAGTTCGTGACTCGCGAGGAGGTTGAAAGCCTGAATTTGAGCAATCTCGTCGGCACGAATTTGTTGAGAGCGTACATGCACGGATTCTTTATCGATTATAGGCTTTACCAGAAGGCTAAGACTATTGCTGATCCGTTTGCATATGATGCGTACCGGCAGAAGCGCATACAGGAGAAATTGGAGTCAGAGAGGGCCGCCCGTATTACTATGAAGCGCAGGCTTCCTAAGGTTAATAGGGACCTTGCTGCGCGGCTGCTTAAGGAGCAGGAGGAGGAGCTGCAGGTGGATGAAGATGACATGGCTAATAAGAAGAAGAAGAAGAAGAAGAATAAGAGCGGCAGCGATCTTTTGACAGATGAGCGTTTTCGGGCTTTGTTTACTGATGAGGCCTTTAGAGTCGATGAGAATTCGCGGGACTATCAGGCTTTGCATCCGAGTCAGTCCAAGCAGGGTTCCTCCCTCATTGATGAGCATTTTGAGCCTGTTGATGATGGAGAGAATGATGACGATGATGAGGACGAAGCTGTGTCCTCTGGAGAATCTTTATTTTCGGAAGAAGGAGAAGACGAGGACGAGGACGAGGAGCCTTCACAGAAGAAAAATAATACACAGGCAAAGACTAAGGATGCCAAGGAGATTGAAAGGAAGCCAAAGATGTATGTAATTAAAGATGAAAGGCATGCAAAGGCATTTGAAAATAATATGTCTCTTGCTGATGAGGAGAACTTACCGCTGGAAAAGAGAATAGGTCTTGAAGAGAAGAGATCCGAGAAGGCTGCTTCCTATGTCAGAGGTCAAGGTGGTTCCAGAGAGATATCTTTCCAGTCAAAAAGCATTCCAGAAGGGACTTCAGGGAATAGTCTTAAGCAGAAGCGTGGAATTCAAAGTCTGAATTTGAAACCAGACAGGTATGATTTTAGAGGAAGAGGAGGCAGAGGACGAGGTAGTAGGGGTAGAGGTGCAGGCAAACGAAGGTCATTCAAGAGGCATTGATAAGGCCTTGTACCCTGAAACAGGTGTTAGCTGCTTGTTCTAGTTGCTTTGAAATATCAAAATGTAACATTCTTCCAAATGTAATTATACAGGAATTCCATTTCATTTTTATTTTCTTTTGATTACGTGATCGTTTGTTGAGGGAATTACTGACCTTTGCTGTTGTATTCTCATTTGTATCACTACTAGTGCTTCGTTTTTGTTGAGAAGCAAAACATCAACAGAGTTTTTGCTGAAAATTAATATTTTGCAATATACTTATATCGCAGCATACTTATCTGATGTTAAATCCTTATTTCCAAAATATCACACGACAAAAGAATTTCAAAACTCTTATTTCAATGGGTAAATGTAGCAAAGAAGGTTTATTAACAATAAAGAAAATGAATTTTCCATTTTCATGCAACATGTTTTACGTACAGCTGTTCATGAGAAACTAAATCTACTGTTGTATTTACCTGAAATGTACGTGTTTTTTGGTACCGAGGGAATGAATGATGTCTGAGCTTGACCGAATTCTGTCTATTTTAATGGATGAATTGACTGGTTTTTAAGAAACAAAATAACTTCTTGTTTAAAACAATGATTGACTGTTGTTTCCTGATTGTTTTTATATCTGCTCCTAGTGTTTGACGTTTTTTTAGATTCAGAAACTGCTGTTGCATGAGGCCTAGGAGTTTTTCTGAAATCAAATTATCACTTGGTCATCTCAGTGAGTTGTCCTTGATCCATACATATATATTGTAAGACTTCCTTAATTACAACAGACAAATTTGTCAAAGACTTGTAATTGTTATGGAGATTGCTTGGAGGAGAAGATACATCTAATATGGGCCAGATATTTTGAGTAATCTGGATAGCCCCCTCTAATTGTGCCAAATTATAAGACATTCGGATTTGATGAAATAAGACAAATTTGAGGAAGAATTTGGAATATGTATTACTTTTTACCCAGAAGGAAATCTCGTGGATATGAGAGGTTTTCTTCTGTTTTTTTGAAGTGTTATAAATTTTTGAGAGACGTTAATACTGCATAGATGTATCACAGATGCTGTTATAGAAGGTCAAACTTGATAACTTTCGGTCATCAGGTTAATGGGCAACTAACCAAGCTACAATGCTGTTCACATGCGGATGTCTTTTGATGCAACATGATTTAGATTATTTTCTTAAAAACATTAGGGCATTTCAATCTTATTTAGACCAAATTGCAAGTCAGTGGTTTGTCATCTTAGTTGCTTGTCCTGTTTACTGTTGCATTGTGTGATTCCTGTGATGTATTTCTGCAATGGTCTAAATTATATTAGGAAATTAGGAATTTATTTATTTATTTGTTTTGCAATGTATTTCTAGTTGAGTTTACCATTGATCATGAAATTTTTGTTTTGTAGCATCGTTGATATTTTAACATTTAATATTTTTAATGTCTCTTTCTTTTATAAAGAATTGCAATTGTAGCAGGAAAGGATAGAAGCTGCAAAGAAAAAGGGTAATGTAATGCAATTAATTATTTACTTGGAGTATTGTCCTTTCGGGTTTGATTTTTGAGATAAGTCTTTTGATTTGAAAAGTTCTAGTGTACCCGTTTATGAGTGCGTTATATTTATGCATGTTATCTGATATTCTTTGCAAATGATGTTTGAGCAAAGCATTGTGATTTTTTGTAAGTTAAGTAATTAATATTGGGATGGGAATCTTCACAAAATAGGTGTATTCAATGTTGAGGTAATCAATCATTAAACACGGTATTGTAAGAACTAGAGGGCTGTTTAAGGTGTCCGAGGCATATAGCCAGCTGATTTTATAATTAGGTATAATCGTGCTTTAGTCATAGTGCAAACTTGTAACATAATGGTTGACCGTGCCAGTTAATTGCTAATTAAGATACTAGATCACTGGCCACTAGTATGAGTTATGGCTCTGAGTGATCATCTAGACAGTTCAAATGTTTCGCTACCTTGGATCATTGAACTCTATTCTGAAAATCTTGGTAGCCCCCATATGATGTTTCTCATGTCTTCAACACATATAGTTCCATGTGATAACGCTTGAAATTTATATAGCGAGATTTCGGCCCTTATGTTAGATACTTGGTAGAGTTGAAAACTCTTCTGATGCCCATGCATCAGCAAGCTTGCAACATTATGTAACTGTATGAATATACAGTGGCTTGTGTATTTCTCACAAAGCAATACGACTCACAGAAGAATCAAAGTTGTACAACCAGAATTGTGGGTTAGACCAGATGAGCAAGTGATGAGATTTGCATACAAAGATTGGTCAGGCACAACAGTGTTGACTTATAATCGAACTTAGAAAACATACAGACACCAAGCAAGCTTCTTGGTTTGACTGCTTAGTCCTGTGTGTACAGAACGATTTTGTTTCCACAGTAGCTATTTTTGGAAATTCTTTAACATGCTGATTCAGCCTTTATGGTGGTTTTAAATAAAACTGAAATTGAAAATTTTACTTACGCAAGGAGGAAGGCCACCCTAGCTGTGCGGGAAGCATGGCTGCAGCAGAGGGCAATGACTGCAGTAACAATGTTTACTGAGACCTCTTGGATCAGTAGAATCAGTTTTAAAATTCCTTTCCTGAAATTTTCTTTTGAAATTTTCTTTTTTAAATTTATAACTCAGTGCTGTTTAGTAAAATCAAACCTGTGACCTGAGCTTACCAAGATAACACCCTTACCTCTAGGATAACACTTTATGTAAAATTGAAAAAGAGAAGGGATAGGGGAGAAAAAAAAAAAAAACACAAAAAGAACTTGTGGTAGTATAATAGATTTTGATACCTTGCTTTTAAATTTGTTTCACAAAGATTCTGTTGCTACTGAGTTTTATAAGGAGAAACCAATGAAAAAAATATGTTACATAAACTATGGGATTTTCAATGTGTTTTAGTAGATCAGATGTTCATGTAGTGGAAGTTAGCAGATGTACGAATATTTCTGATACCAACATTAAGTAGCACTTTATGTGATTATTTGGTTTCGGGAATATAATGTGTGTAAATTGTTTGAGTTTTACAAGGATGTGTCCCCCGTCTTGAAAATGATGTTGAAGATATTTTGGGCACATGGATACATCTTCAACATTAGCGAGATGTTGGTGCCTCCAATTTTTTTGGGATATTATGGGGATGAATTAGATGCATCACTGACACAGGGACATAGGAATATGTTTGTAGCTTGTGGAGATTCTCTCATGTTGTCCATGTATTTTGCTTTAAAAATCTACTAATATACTTATTTTTGGAAGATTTACATTAAAATAATAAATGTAAAATAGAATATTCATTTTAAACTTGTAAACATTGCAAAACCTGAAAACATTACCTGTGGCAAATTTCGGGAAAAAAACTTAATCACACACTTTATTTAAAATATCAGGCATAACGGTGTTCAATTGTTACTGACTATTTGTGTGCTTTTATTTAATTAGCAGCTATTTATCTGTAATTATCGACAAAGTAAGAATATCCAGGGCAAACATTGGATATAGGAACATGTTACTTTGAGGCATCTTTGCTAGTTGTTTTGTCCTAAAAGCAATAGCTTACAGGAGGCTGGTATTAAACCTTTTCATTAGCGGATGCCCTAGCCACATTTCGAGATGTATGGTGGGACTGAACAACTGTTGGTTTGACGTTGCCTCATGCAGCCACCTGCAACTCTTGGCATCATGTCGCTCTGTGTTTAACTGGCTTAAATCAGGAGTTGCTGGATCTCTCAACAAATCCATCATTGTGGTGGCACTATGATGCTTTCAAACTGTGATCAGCTTTGATAGGAATTGAAAACTTTGCATATACGAGTAGAATACCCTAGGTAGACTAGGGTATGTCTTTTACGTGGATGTCTGGTTATTGAAGCTGGCATTGATTTTCATATTATTTCCCTTCTGGTCCAAATCAAACATGTGACTTCTGCATTGCAAAGTAAGCGTCCTAAGCAAGACAGTTGTGACAATGTTATCCTATGAGTTTAGTTTATGTATATTTTTAAGGGGCTTCTCTTGGAGTATATTATGATAGGCATAGTGGGACTATTATTGGGTTTGGGATGAACATTGTCAAGGGTATGATGTCTTCCTACAAAAGGAGTAGAGGATCATGCTCCTCTGGGATTTCTGTTTCCTGAAGTTGAGGAAGAGCTCGTTACCCTTATGGTAGAGCAAAGACTTTAGGTGAAAGATTAGAATGATCAATTTTATTTGTTAACAAAAAGGGGGAGAGGTATTGAGGGTGTGTCAGGGGCTCTAGGAAGTGACTCTTTAAATGGTAGTTTACAACCAGCAGAGATCCCACAAGATCTTTGAGAAGCAAAAGTTTTGGATTGCTAGTTAAGGACATAAGGGCTTTACAGAGAATTAGTACAATGACCATATTGAAGTTTCCACACCAACAGTTAAGCGGCAGACAATTTTTACTTTAATCAAGAAGTAAACACCCGATGTATGACTTGTTAAATTAAAATTCCTGTGTTCCTCCAATTCACAAGTTAGCTATTCCTTACCTCTGTTTGATTTCTGTGTAGCTTCATGGTGTGAATTCATTAACATGCCTTCGTCGGATGGTCATCGTATGTTTTGGAAAACTGCTAGTGATGCAAGAGTAATATTATTACGTTTGTGTACACCAAAAAGATTGTGTACTGTGATTGAGTTCCATCTCCATGGTTAGAACGTTCCATTTCATGTGAAACCACAGCAAGCTGATATATGTAATTCCTTCCCTCTAAAAAGACATACAAGTTGTAAATTTTTCTGGAAGACTAACACAGAAGATAATGCTGTTGGTTTATTTTTTTCTCACAGCTGCAGTTGCCTTCCAGAAGCTTGTGGATTGTGATAAGAAGATTGGAGTTATATATTAACGAGATGATGTTGGAACTTCTCCAAGAGGAAGTTTGGAGTTTATACCACATTTTGTACCTTTGTCTTTTATTGAATCTGCATTCATACTTATCCAAATGTCTAACTCAAGTCAAGTATACATCGTTGTGAAAAGTTTTTAATGTCCTCTTCTTATTTTCAATCCATCAAATTCCTTTAAATAATGTAGCTTTAGATTTGGTAATTTTCAACACTGATTTTAGTCTCTTTGCAATTGGTCCGCAGCATCTTTGTCTGATTTGACGAGTATTACGCTTGTTGATATAGTCTTAAAAACATTATGTGTAACCATCATCCCGGCTGCGTTTGTCTTCTTTTTCTCTGTTCTCGTAGCTTGATATATTATATTAAGGTCTTTCAAATTACATTGTTCTTCAAACTTGATCTAACAATATTGTAGCCGTGTCTAGCCCTCATTATATGCAAGGAGTACATTCATTAGTCTGATCCATCATGTGATCCACTCAGGATATTTTTGATATGCATTTATTCATCTTGTTGAATTTTAGATCTTCGGTTTTGCTACCACTGTCAGGGTACACACAGTGGAAAGCTAGACTTAGTAGTAGAACTTGAATTTCCCTTGTTTTAGTTGAGAAGCCAACTACCAGGAGCTAGACTTTGTGACAGAAAATAAATATTTATCATCAGAAAGCTGGGCAAAGAGAACTTTTCCTGGGAATTATTATAGCTATGTATTTTGTTACAGAAAAAAATATTTATTGTGCTAACACTGGGTTATGAGATTTATAGCTATGTATTTTGTTACAGAAATAAATATTTATTGTGCTAACACTGCGTTATGAGATTTGAACTTTTTCAGGGGAATTTTTGTAGCTATGTATTGGCTGAACTTTGTCATGGAAAATAAATAAATATCTTGCATAAAGTTGGGCCAAGAGATTTGAACTTTGTCATAGGAGAACATTGGTTTTGATTGTTTTTTTCAATATGAATCAATTGTGGGATTTCGTTAATTTGAAAAGGAAAAGGAATTTCTTGGCCAAAGACTAAATATATATCATAAATATATAGCTAACTAATCTAAATACAAATAAACTTGATCAATGTCATCATTTGTTAGCGAGGTAATTTGATTGCCAAATGATGAGATTTGATATGTAAGGTAGTCAAGTTGTGGGGATATGATGAAGCATCATTTTGTCAAGTGTATCAATCGGCTAAGATATTGTAGATGCTATATCACAAATGTTACATCATAAATGCTATGTTGCATCTGCATTGTAGCATCTTTATTGGTGTGTCTTAGTTCGCTACTACATCATAAATGCTATATCATACATGCTATATTGCATTTGCTATAATTTAGCTACGTTGATGTTGAGTTTTGCTTGGATGAATCAACTTTTTGTTCAGCAATGGCCCAATCTAATCTGCATTAACTCATCCCTATCGATGTAATGCTAGTATTGACCTATAAATATGCGAGTACCTATAACATATTTAGCATCATTTGATCAATAGTCTAGTCAAACTTTTGTAGTTTTATTTTGTAATCTTAACAAGCAGGTAGTGTAGATTTGAGTTAGTTGTATGATGTCTTATTTGAGTAGTATTGTATCTAGACACATTCCATGAACAATAAGATTAAGATTGATTCATATTCCTTGTAGCGCTTTGCTTGGAATAGATTTGTTTTCGAAGCAATTTGCTTTCCATGTACTTAGTTAATATTTACATTTCCATGCATGTTAATCAATTGGCGGAATGAGTGTGACCAGTTTTGAGCGTAAACACGTATTTGCTTGGTAATCCTAGCAATGGGTATGTGAGTTTAGAATGGGTATAGCAAGCTGGGAATGAATACTCATCGCCCTTAGGATAGTTTTAAATTACTTTTATTATTAATTAGATTCAATAATGAATTTCTATGTTATTAATTAATTTAGTTCAAGGCTCTAACAACATCATAATCATATACCTCACTTTGGACTAAACCATACGTGACAGATTTACTACTAGTTCAAGTGGAAAGACAATGATTTGTGATCAACACTTAATGATTTAAATACCACATTAGTTTTATTGACGAAATTCAATCAGATTACACGTGAACACTTTTGATTTGTATAGTTAGGTGTAGGGGGATACTTGTTGCTCATCATTGGCATCATTGCCAGGGATGGTGCTAATGATCTAGATTAATTATATTATAAACAATTGTTTTAAAAGCATTGACGATTTATCTTTTAGGAAATATTAATATTTTAAGTCATATACACATTATTAATTAAAAACATGTCTTCTTCAACTAGGACCAATAATGCATCACATGATGAGAATGCTAGTGGGAGAAATGATAGGATCTATATTGAAGAAAATTGAAGTGAACCACTATAAAAAGGGATCTCATATGCTCATCTTGACCCTTAATATAAGGACTACGTTCAACTGTCATGGACAATCCTAGAGGTGATGGAACAATTCCTAGAACAAGGAGGGCCTCAAGGCCTAGGACCTACTCTAAACTTAGAAGAGATGAATGAAGGGATCATAGAGGGAGATATAGGAGCCATGGTGATTCTCCCAGTTTACCATCTTCCTCTTTCTCTTCAATGTCTAGTTTTGACAAAGATGAATGTTGTTATGGAGATAAAGCTCCACTAAGGGGTCACGATAGAGACAGAAATGAAAATCAAATCCAAAATACAATGTATCAAATGGAGCATAAATGAGATCATCAAAATCAAACAAATAGAAATAGAGATTATCACCATGACATGTTTAATGATGATGAACCCTTGTTGGCTACTAGAAGCATGCTACAGATGATGGAGGTAGTTAGAATACATCACATGCATCAAAGGGAAAGCTACATCAAACGACTTGATGTAAATAATATTCCTAAATTTAAGGGAGGCTATAATTTTGATCCACATCATTTACAAGCCTTCCATGATGCCTGCTCCTTGCAAAATATTGAAAGTAAGTAGTAAAAGATTAAGCTCTTCCCTAGGACATTAATAGAAGAAGCTAGAAATTAGTATAGATCATTGGAATTAGATTCAATCCATCGATGGTCCACAATGCTTGAGCTCTTTAATGAAAAATACCAAACCTATTCAAGATTGTCCAATCTATGAAAAAAATCCAAGGATGGAAGTAAGAAAACCATGAATCCTTGGTTGTAGCCTTAGATAGATACTATGCTCTACTACATAGATGTCCAAGTCATGGTTTTTCTCAAAAAGGACAACTTTGTCACATCATAGATGAGCTTTGTAAGAAAATGAGGGAGACCCATGGGATCTATGCTTAAGGAAAATTATCAAAGTTGAAAGCCCATCAAAGACAAAGACTAAATGAATAGGTGGCAAGAGAAGAAGAAGAGCTATGTAAAAGGGAGAGTATGGAGGAATATAATTGGGATCCAACTCTTCACAAGAAGGAGGTTCATATTTATGATTAGGAAAAAGAGGTAGCTCTTGATGAGTTGATTTTTCACAAAACCTTACCAATACAAAAGTCTATCGCTGAAATTGAAGCAAGGGTAGATAAGTTGTGGGAATTGATAAATGAAAAAGTTACAACCAACTTGAAAATCATGAAGGAGAAGGTAAAGTAAATAAGATTAAGTGGTTAAACTAAGAGGAGAAAAAGGAACAAGAAAACATGTAAGGATCCTTATTGGTAAAAAGGAAAAATAGCTATAGTAGAAGAGGTTGCAAACTTGGATACAAAGGAGGATGGATGCAACACCTGCCAATATAAACATCCAAAGGGCTATTACCCAGTTATATCATATCTACAAGGGTTTGGGGCTTTTGCTTTGAATCCCAAGTTTGTAGAAAAGCAAATGCCTAGGAGATTGCCTTATCCACAAAACAATTATGGATAGTTCTACAACCAATAGTACCATCCTAGTGGGACTTCCTATCAACCTCAAGACTACTATCAACCATAATGAAAAAACCCATAGTCGTGGGGGATGCCATCAACAAACTAGCAATACCCCTATCACTAGTTGGACCCTTATGGATACTATGTTCAATAACCTATTTCTCTAAATGGTTCTACTTCCCATGTCTCAAATCACTAATGCTACTCTCTTGAATACCATCAACCCATAACATCTCCTATGGGATTACCATCACATCCTCAATACTCTCATACTTCCCTCCAACATATGTCACTATTAAAAATGAAGGAAGGATTAGCACCACAACCTTAATAGAAGAATGCAACTTACGCTATGAACATACAAAAGGATAACAATGCTAGTAGCCCTCAACAAAAGTCTTAGAAACATTATTTCTTTAGGATAATTTCCACACATGTGAATCAAACTAATAGACCTACTAGCTTATCAGAACTAGCACAAGGACACTTTAGTGCACCCCTTCCTTACAAAGACAATGTCTCCTAATTCTATGCAAAAGCTAACAACCATTATCACTCCAACACAAAAAATAAAAGATGAACCTATCACTATGGAGAAATAGAAAATTCTATGCATTATTAGTAATAATAAAGATGCATTTGTGAGATGAAAGTTCAAAGTATTACCACAATCTTTATACCAACCTACACCAAACTTGAGGAACAAGTGTGTGTGCAAAACTAAGTCTACATAATAGCCACTAAACTAAAAGATATCGAGTAACTTGAGAATTAGAATACTAAAATGCTCAAAAGATGCATGGAAATATCCAACCCACTTATTAGTTCTAGTCATTAGAAAATGAACCAAACAGGAAACTTATAGAAAGATATCTTGCACTTTGACTATACATCAAAAGAAGATGTTAAAAGAGAAGACTTAAGAACTAAAATAGAAAATCAAAAAGGAAATACATCTAGATCCTCTAAAAAGAAAGCACCTTCTAGTTCATTTGAATATATGTTTCCAAATGATCAAAACCTGATAATCACTAAGGATGATAAATGGAATACTTATGGCGCATAACCAAGGGAATGTATGGTCCATTTTCTGAATGCTTGCCCATGAGTTTAGTTATGGGGGAGATGTCTCATCTTGAATTAAGAACTAATAAGTGCATTTTACTTTTTTTTGTACACTTTTTTTTTATCAATTTTGTATTTCTTCAAAAATTTTTCAATTCTTAATATTGTGGATCATTGAACTTAGAAGGGAGGGATGAATAAGTTCCCCAAAATAAAATTTTTTCCACAAGAATAACAACCAACTTTTAATGTGGTTCCCCAACTTGGATAGTCCACACTTAGAGGGTAGATCACTTGCATACCTCTAGACTTTGTTTCTCTCAAAATGTGATTTGAAGGGTACCACACCATGTATAGCTTTAAGCTTTGCTTCGGAGTGATTCAACACCATGAATTCCCTTAACCCTACAAGGTCCTAATAAGATTAGAATGTGGTTTCCAAGATCCCACAACCTTTACAACTTGAGCTCCACTACGAAGTGTTGTGGTGCTACACCAACACTCAATCCCATAGGATTCCAACAAGCTCAAGTATGATGCCTTCTTGCAAGAAGCACATCAACCCCATAGGGCACCAAAAGAAAAACAAGAATTACAAGGAAAGAATGCAACTAAATTGCTAGTCCTTGCACTTTGAGGTACAACACAATGGATCTCTTACAATAGTACAATGAGATACACACATACAATGCAATAATGGGCACAATGATTACTTAATGTTGACTCTTGCTTGCATACAACACTTGCACATTTCCTAAGATAATGAAGTCTTCTTATAGCCTTGATGCTTCCAAAATCACCTCAGAATTCATGCAACAACTATCTAATAGTCACTAGAGACATCTTCTTTGAGAATGAGATGTCTCACTATATCAGACTTCCATTCAGGAAAGACATCTTCTTCACAAGGGAGCCGTCTTCTTTACAAGAGAGACATCTTTTTCCTTGCAACCTTCAACTCAGCCAAGACATCTTCATCATCAAGGAGACGCCTTCTCTTAACAGTAAACGTTTACTATTTTTGCAAGGCATCTTCACTGGTTCTTCTTTACTTTAGCCAATACATCTACTGCTGTTAGGAGATGTCTTCACTTGATGGGAGACATCTCTTGATTCTTGGAGACATCTTCTCTATAATTAATTCTTCAATGCTAAGGCTTCCTTTTGAACATTGAAGTTGAGCTTTGAAGTCTTCATTCCTTGTCCATGTTCTTTGAATTCCCACATGCTTCCTTGAGACCTTGTAGATGTCCTTCCTCTTTGAGCTCTCCTTTTGTCTTAACCCAAGTCCTTCTTGAGTACTTATTATCTATGATGTTTAATGTTCTCTTGAGTCCTTGTAGCCTTCATTCATGTTTGTTAGGTCCATGTCTTGCAAAAGCATCACACTCCACAACATCCTATGTTCTCCATTTTCCTTAATGTTTTGACATACCAAAAGGTCAACCAATATGCTTTTCATTTCTTGTTATTTTTCTTTTCTTTATAATTTTATTTTTTCTTGACTTATTTCCTTTATGTTTTATACATGTCTACTATGTATTTGTTAATAATGATGTTGCCAGTCATGATGTAGAAGTCAACACCATCTGTTGGGCCTTTTTCTTATGCTATCAAGTTGATTAGGTAAATAATTATGTAATGCAGTGAGACCACATCATCCATCCCTCTAGTTTCTCTAAATAAAAGGTCTTTATCATGAAGGCAATATGGTTCTTCTCACACATAACTAAAATTAACTAATGATCATTATGTCTTGAAGAAAAGGAAAAAGATCAAGTGGGAATGGAAAAGGGTGTGACCTCAAGGGAATTTGTTGGGTTCTTGTCTTGACTTCGTTCTTGAGGCCTATGACTCCTCATGGAACGTATCATAACTCCTTCTATAGACCATGAAAGGATGTATGTCTTTGTAATGTATGGTCCCCATTTACCAAAAGAAAAAAAAAAGAAAAAAAAGAAAGGGAATAAACACACCTATTTAAAGATCTCTTGAGATACAAGCACTAGTTACAAGGCTAGAAAGACATGTTACCCATGCTTGAAGGTGCCCCTCTAACTAAGGTATAAATTCTTCCTTAATAATCTCTAAAACTACTTCCCTCTTCTCTTTTCCTCTCTATTTGGAGTGATGCTCATTCTCTGTGGTTGTTGTGGACTCATGATAGTAGGCAAGAAGGGGTACATTAATGTGAGGTCAATGTTAATGGTATGGACTTGGTCTAAAACTTGGATGGATGGGTATGATGGTAATCTTAATCATAATTGAAATAAGAACCTATTATGGACATGGTTAGCTACCTCACATTTCCATCTCTACAATTCCTTCTCATCCCATTATTTACCTCACTACTACATGTAATTGTGAGCCTGATGGTTTTGTATAGCATAGTGCAAGATCTTAACCAAGGTAGTTGTATGATGTTTAGAATAAAGACATGATCTACATTTAACTTCTAAGGTGCCCATGGACATCTACAGATATAGTTAGGTACGGGAATTATGGAAGGAGCTTGCTTTGGGGAGGACCCACTTATGTGACTTTTATCAATCATGGCTCTGAACCAAACCATCGCATCTTCTAGGACATCATGGGAAACTTCTCAAACTTTATGCATAATTTTGGGACTACTTCTTATAAATTTTGATTAATTTGTACTACTTTTATATTGAACTATCCTTCAAATTCAATGTTTCTTGGTCTTCTTATGAACCAAACCTTTAGTTTTAGTTGTTCGAAAATATGTGAACTTTCAAAGTTGACCTTATTTATCGTGGGTGCTAAGGATTTAATTTTTGAAATTTTTTTAACACCATATTTTCAAACATTATGGTAACTTATAGTAAAAATAATCAAAATGACTTAAATAAATTGATGATTTTAGTTACCTTAAAGCCTTAGGAAACATTATTATAAAATCACATTGAGCCTAAATGCTAATTTTTTTTTGAATTTTGAGGTAAGGATTCAAAAATAGTTAATCATTAAGGAAAAATTATGAAACCTAATGTTAATCCTTTGATGATTTTAGATGATGTAAAACAAAATACCTAAGGTTAACGATCTTTTGCAAGGCAAGGAAAAGAGACCAAGAGGAGGATATGGCCATGGAAAAATAGCATCTACAATGATAAAAGCTCAAGCATAACATGATTGTTGGATGCATGGGATTATGAGAAGAAATTTTAGTTCATCCTTCAAAAAGAGTTCTACATAAAAAGAGAAGCAGCAACATAATAATTAAGGTTGGAAAGTTTGCCACCACTAGTGATAACAAGAAGATTTATCTTCAATGGATTTTTAAAGACCTCTATAATTCTGTAAAATTTAATGTCTATCTAGTCATTTTGTCATTTTGCAATTCATCCACTTGAATAAAATTTTGTAATGTGGCATTCTGGTTTTGTAATTGTAGCTAATCTAGTCTTAGTCACCCCACACTTTTTGTAATGAAATTTCATCCATTTATATATAACTCAAGGATGAGTTTTTATTTAGTCATGAGGATATGATGAGACTTGATATGTCAGGTAGTTGAGTCATGGGGATATGATGAAGCATCATTTTATTAAGTATATCAATTGATTGAGATATCATAGATGCTATGTTGCATTTGTGTTGTAGCACCCTTGTTAGTGCATCTCAATTAGTTGCTACATCATAGATGCTATATCGTAGCAAATGCATTGACATAGCCAAATGCATTAACACATCCCTGTTGATGCAATGCTTATATTTGCCTATAAATATGTAAGCACTTGTTGCATATTTGTCACCATTTGATCAATAGTGTAGTTGAACTCTTGCAATTTTATTTTATAATATTAGCGAGTAGTCAATGAGTGCCTGCAATGTGGATTTGAGTCAATTGTATAACATCTTATTTGAGTGGCATTATACTTAGACACATTTCATGAATGATAATATGATCAAGATTGATTCATATTCATTACAACACTTTGACTTAGAATAGATTTGCTTTTAATGCAATTTACTTTCCATGTACTTAATTAATATTTACATTTCCATGCATGTTAGTCAATTTGTAAAATGAGAGTGACTAGTTTCAAGCGTAAACATGTATTCAATTGATAATCCCACCAGTGTTATTGCTTGGTTTTCTGAGTAGAATAATACTTGGTAATTCTAATAGTGGGTACGTGAGTTCTAGATGGGTACAACAAGCTGGGAATGGACACTCATCATCCTTAGGATAGTTTTAGATTTATTTTATTATTAATTAGATTAAATAATTAATTTCTATGTTATTGATTAATTTAGTTCAAGGCCCTAACAACATCATAATCATATATGACAAAGCTACCACTAGTCCAAGTGGGAAGATAAAGACTTATGATCAGTACTTAATGATCTAGATACCACACTAATTCCATCCATGCAATTTGACCAGATTACACATGAATACTTATGATTCATATGGTTGGCATAGGGGATTGACGAGCCAGGAAAAATTTGGTGCTGGATACCTTTAAAAATTATTTTCCTTTTTTTATTTTGTTGTAGAGATTGTCACCTCGTCTGTGATTAATCCACGAGTCATATCCGTGGAGGAGTGGTTAAAAAGTCAAAGAAATGATCAAGACAATAAATAGTTAGAATTGAATCCAATCAAATTCCATACTTATGCCTATCACTCATAAGAAAAATTATAGACTTTTATTCTAACTTCTAATCATAAGTTCAAGAATAAGGATTTATAATTAAATCAAATTAAAGTTATAAATAATAATTAAAGATTACAAAGGAGGCTTGCCTAAATTGCGATCCTGCCCTGCTGTCTACACAATGCAGTAATTTGATAGTGAATTACAAGAATTGCCACAAGGCTCAACAAATATTCATTAAAAATCTCAAGAATAATTCATTCCAATGTGATATGGAATTTACTGGTATCAACTCATTCTTCCTATTTTCTCAAAAGAAATGAATTTTCTTTTGATGTTTTTGTAGAATCCCCCCCTTTTTTTTCCTTTTCTCTGGTGCCTAATTTATACTACTACTAGGTTTAAAAATAAATATTACAATACTGTTGGTGATGAGTCATGAATTTGCTGGCTATGATATCGCAACTGTGATATCATAGCCTTGTTGTTGCAGTGGCCGCAATATCGCAGCGGCCGTGATATCGCAGTCACGATATCGCATATGGGATATCGCGACCTGCCTCAATGTCTATAAATAAGAGGTAGCTTTCCTAGTTTTAGGCATCTAGTTTAGTTCCTTAGTGAAGCTCTGGTAGTTTTCCCCTTCCAGAGATAGAATTATTTTCCCGTGTCTGCCCGCAGTGTGGTGAATGTAATTGTACAACATCCTTTATTCGAGTGTGACGTACTTGGACACGCACATGATCGGCAATAAAGATAGAGATTACTTCATCATTGCAGCATTCACTTTATTTATTTATTTAATTTTTATTTACTGCCTTCATAGTTAATCTTTCTTACCCTTATCTCCTAGTAACGCGGAATGAGTACGACTTGATTACGAGCATTTAAGTGTGACTACTTGGTAACCCGGTAGCGTACCTAGGATTTGTGATTGGTAATCCCAGTGGTAGTCGTGCATGAAGTCCAAGATGTGTACGGATAATCAAGGAACAGCTGCTAGATTAGATTCTCTTACTCTTTCCTCCTAGCTTAGCTTAGTTAATATTATTTTCCATTGCCTTCAGGAGTAGTGTTAGATTAGGAACACATCATACACCTCACTCTGGACTAAACCATACGTGACAAAGCTAATACTAGTCCAGGTGGGAACACGACGAACTGCGACCTAAGGATAACTGTCTAGGTGCCACAACTAGTCCGTCTGCCGAGTTCGACCGGATCGCGCATGAAAACACTCGTATTTGTATGGTTGAGTGTAGGGGTATCTCACCACTCATCATTGGCGCCGTTGCTGGAGACTAAGTGTTCATTGTTGGGAGCCTAAACGAACCTTCTGGTTAATTAAAGAAAAATTTATATAATGGTAAATAGCACATCGATAACAATGTTTTCTTCTCATAAGAGCAACTCACCACCTAGGGACAATACAAAGAATAGTCGGCAATCAAAAACACATAACCTAAATCTGCCAAGTCCTCAACAATACCCGATAGTATATACTCATCTGATGAGTATATTCCTAATTTTACTTTTATCCTCCATCAAGATGAACAGCTGCGATGGAGAGATTTGCAAGGTAACATAGTGTTACCTCCAGATCAGGCAGTCCCAAACATACGTCTCCCTGCTTTGGCACAGATTGGCATGATAAAATTATATGCTAAATACGTTGCGAAAGATTTTGACTCAAGGGATTATTATCCCACAGAAGCACAACGTATGAGGGACTCAAGGCATGAGAGCCAACATACACTATTGAAGGACAAAGAGTTCTCGCACGTCCTCAGTGAAACTAGAGATGGTGAACCACTTATAATTGGTTTGCTATCAAGAGATGTTCCCCCTCCTAACAATGGTGAGGAGGTGGGGTATCAGAACCTATGCTCAATGATACATAACCTTAGTATTGATGCCCATGAACACCAATTGTTCATAGAGGGAACAACAACAAAAGACAAGGACGGGCACTTAGATCATCACCACGATCGGGGCTGAAGCCACTGAAGAGAAGACAAGAAGCATCGTCATGGCGATGGTTCTCCTTCTTCTTCCCCTTCTTCACATCACTCACCCTCTCCTTCCACATCTGGGTGCAGCCACCATGAACATAACGGTGAGGATAAAGGTAAGAAAAATGAGAGACCTCGATGAGAGAGTTGGGACAAGGGCATGAACGAAGGGAAAGTAGGGAACAACATAGACATCATAGAAGTCATGAAAGAGATGATCATGATGAGCCCCTACTTGCAACCCAAAGTATGCTTGATATAGCAGAGGTAGTAAGAATTCCCACAAGACATTTAAAAGATAGTCGGATCAAACACTTAGACATGAACAACATCCCACGATTTGAAGGGGGATACAACGCTGATTCGCAACATCATTTATAGGCATTCCATGATGCTTGCGCCTTGAAAAACATAGAGAACGAGTGGCAGAAACTTAAGTTGTTTCCCAGGACACTCATTAAGGAAGCAGAGAGTTGGTACCAGTCCTTGGAATTGGAAACCATCAGGAGGTGGAGTAGGATGCTAGAACTCTTTAACGATAAGCATCAAACGTACTCCAGAGTGTCTAATTTGCGTAAGCAGATCCAAGGATGGAAGCAAGGTACTCATGAATCCTTGGATGCTACCATGGCCCGCTACTACACATTATTACATCGTTGCCCGGGCCATGGATACGCTCAGCGGGATCAACTCCGCCACATCGTAGATGGGCTAAGGCATGAAACTAGAAGAACCCTTGGGACTTACGCCCAAGGGAGACTATCAGAACTTAGAACCCATGATGTTCATCGCTTGTTGGAATAAGTAGCAAAAGAAGAAGGTGAACTACAAAAAAGAGAGAGTGCAGAAGAATACAACCGTGACCCCTTCCTTCAAAAGAAGGAAGTGAAATTTTGCGATGAAGAGGATGAGTCACCACTCGAAGAGATGGTGAACAGAAAAACCTGGCCAATTTAAAAACTAACAACAGAAGTATCGACTAAGATGGACCAATTGTGGGATTCCTTAGACTCCAGACTTGAAACTATCTTGAAAATTGTAGAAGAGTCTAAGGAGGAACGAAGTAGTGACAAATATAAGACAAAGCAGAGAAATTCAGGCCCTGCACATAACAAGGGTAAGATGAAAATTACTATCTCCAATGAAGTTGTGGATTCAGACACAGATGATGACGGTGGATGTGAGATTTGCCACTATGACCATCTTAAGGGATGTTGTCCAATCATCTCACATCTACAGGAGTTTGGGGTGTATGCACTTAACCCAAGACTCAACCAATGGCAAACACCCTGAAGATTACCTTATCCTCAAGGTAACCCAAGGTAGTTCCACCAACCATTAACTTACTATCCAAGTAGAACTCCACCACAACCCATCGGATAGCATCAGCAGTGGAAATACCCACAGTCATGGGGGATGCCACCGCCAACACAACAATACCCTTACCCACAGCCAAATCCATATGGATATTATGTGTAGCAGCTGATTTCTCCAAGTGACTCTATGAGTCACACAACTCCCCAACGTCACTACCAAGTTCGGGAGTACTTTAGGAGGACTCCTTCTCCTCCGGGAGGCACCCCACATACTTACCATCCTCAAACTCCATTCACACCTCTTCCACTAGTAGTTCCCACAACACCTTCTACTCCAACAATGCAAAGGGAACTCCCCACTCAACCGCAGCAACGCCACGCTACGAGAGCAGTAAACATTCAACCCACCGCTGGTTCTGACAACTATAAAAGGAGAAGGCCTTTATTCATAACCAAAAGCCCAGAAAAGCTCTCACAATTAGTGGTTGAGTCTAGGTACACTCCTCCACCATCTAACACTTCAGAGCACCCTTCAGTCCAATAGAGTTGTATGCATACGGTTATGTTAACGCATACCGTAATCGACTGGATCAAGGTAGGCCACCTTCCTAGGAAACTAACTGACCCAGGGAGTTCCTTAATCTATCTATAAATCACCAGGAATGCACCACATAAGGCTCTTCTTGACTCAGGTTCTAGAATCAACCTAATATCACAAGAGATGTATCAAGCCTAGAACCTGCCCCAACTTAAGAAGAGCAACATCCAACTAGAGCTGGCAGACCAGTCCATCAACATTCCCTTGGGATTGGTGGAGGAAATTGTTACCACTGTGTGTGGTTGGTCCTACCTAGCTAATTTCCTGGTGATTGAAGTTAATAACAACGAAGGGAACTTCCAAATTATAATGGGAAGGGCATGGCTGAGTACAGTAGACGCATGCCTTAGGATCCGCGATCTTTCCTTGGAGATGTCTAAGATAAACATTTATGGAAAGATCAAGAAGAGGAAAGTTTCATGCATCACATATAGTGATTCATCAGGTGATGACATGAAGGAAATGCCTCCATGTAACAGGTGTGCCCTTGAAACTTTAAAACAAAGATGCCTATATGTAGCAACCACACAAAAAGTAGTAGACACCTTGTGGTTGACAGCTACTTGAAAGAGCAACCGACAAGTATGCATGGAACGAACTGAGGAGAAAAACCATGCCAACAATGAAGGCATAGACACATTGGAATATGAGCGTTGCCAACTTTCACCCCTTAATCTAAGAACATCAATTGGGAGAAGTTTAACACTTCTTAGAAATTTAAACAGGCACTCATTATTTTGGATCTCTCTCTTTCCACTTAGTCATGGGGGTGATGGCCACCTATGCTAACCATATGGGGCCCTCAGTTCTTTTTAAGTTTTTGTTTTACACATTTTTGTTTTACAACGTTTTTGTTTTACAAGTTTTTGTCTTACACATTTTTGTTTCACAATTTCTTTAACCTTTCTTGTTTTTGTTTTACAAATTTGTTTAACTCTTCTTGTTTTTGTTTTACAAATTTCTTTAACTTTTCTTGTTTTTTTTACAACATCGTTATACTTTTTCATTTTGTGTGTGCGTGTGTTATCCAACCTGTAAGTTTGTCACCCAATAAGTGTTCTGCATGATGGTATAACTATTTTCATGTTGATTGCTAATGTTTGGTTTTTACCTTTAAGTCACAATGTTGATACTAAGGTATGTTTCTTTTGATATGGCAGGCAATGAGTTCACTTCATCCATCCATCCACCAGTTTCTATGGTCTCTCTCGGCTTGGGAATGTACAGTCCTTTTCTAATAAAAAATTTAACGAATCAGTGATTGGGCATTTCTCAAACTAAGGAAGGACTCCAGGATTGAAAAGGGTGTGAATTCAAGGGAACTTGATGCTTTTGTGTTGGCCATTCTCTTGGGTGCTTGGATGTTTTGTTCTTGAGTTTTCTTGCCGTTCCAACGTTACCCAATTATCGGAAGCTGAGACAATAAAAATAAGAAGTTTTTACATGGTGTGGTTCTCACGCATAAAAACACAAAACAAAATAAAAAAAAGAGAAAAAAGAAAAAGAAAAGAAAAGAAGCAAAGTGAGAATTCAAAGCACACCCCTTAGACAAAATAATTCCTTGGGCTACAAGCACTGGTTATGGAACTAAAAATGTTCCCTCTAACTAAGGCCCTTCT
>MNCI01032712.1:949-57745 GCA_015680685.1 Gnetum montanum | reverse complement strand
AAGTTGGAATGAGATTTGCTAAGTCACATTAATCATGAACTACACAAGGGGCTGTACACCACCTTGTTCTTGGGATTCCATTCCATTCTATTCTCTCCATCCTTCTCTCCATTATTCACCTCATTGCTGATTGTATCATTAGTGTATATTTTGGTAGATACATTGTTTTCTTTTTGGTAAATTCTTGCGGTTAAGACTTTAACTCTTGTTCCAAATAACATTCCTAGAGCCTATGGACTCTTTGAATGTGGGTTTGTCAGGGCATTAAGGGCATGAGCCATTCCTCTTTGGTGCACCTGTTACATTCTTTCCCTAACATTTTTGCAATTAGTTTTATTTTGTTCATTTCCATCTTGACATCCATTTCATCGCTGCTATAGTTGTCTCTTTTTATCTATCTTTCTTATTCCTTTTCTTTCTCCATTCTAACACTATCGGAGGTTTGCGATTAGTCATGGGGGTCCGGGGCCCAATTTTTTCAATTTTCTCCTAGCCCCAATTTTTTCAATTTTTTCCTAACCCCTACACCTTCAGTAGTCATCATTAATATATCTCCAGACCCATATCAGCCATACCACAACCTAGCCAATGGACCTTCCATCGAAGCAAGGTATCAACTACATTGAAATTCATTTACCCTTGCTAATAAAAGATTGTGTTGTGTGTGTAGATGGCGATCATACAACAATGGATTGGATCTAGAGCAAACACTTGAAATGGAGCAGTGCTGGAAGTAGCTATGCAAGGAGCAAGACCGATGATGCGCTTACCAATGGACAATGAAAAGTTCAATCTTGGCGTTGGTAGCAACAACACTTCTTTCTCTCTCTCTTTCTTAGCTGCCAAATGAGGCCTGATGTCAATGTAATAAGGTGTTCACTCTTGTTGTCCTGAACACCAGTTTTGTCAAGTCTTGTAATGATGATCTGTTCACAAGTCATCCCATTAGTTCCATTCAATCAATAATCCCATACCTTCCCAATATTTTGTAAGGAACTCGAGGATGAGTTTTCATTCAATCATGGGGGTATGATGAGATGCGATATCACATGGGCCGCGATATCATGTCGTCCCTTGCGATATCGTGTACGCGATATTGCATGGGCCACGATATCGCGTCGTCCCCTACGATATTGTATACGTGATATTGTGGTGAGCCATCATATCTATAAATAAGAGGCAGCTCTCCCTTGTTTTCTCATCCTAGGTTAGAAGTAGGGAAACTCTGGCAGATTGATCACTCTAGAGATAGAATATTTTCCATGTGCCCATAGTAGGAGTCCTAAAGTGAACAGATCTTTATTCGAGCAACATTGTACCTGAACACAAGTTGTGTACAGCAATAAAGACGAACTTCCTGGATAAACCTTGTAGTGTATGGAATAGGATTTTATTTAATGTTATTTATTGTCTTCTCTCTTACCCTTATCTCCTAGTAATGCAAAATGAGTACGACTTGATTACAAGCATTTAAGGATGTGTACGGATAATCAAGGAATGGATGCTCATCGCACGTAGGCTAGATTAGATTCTCTCAACCCTTTCCTCCTAGTTAAGTGCCTCAGTACGACCACTTCGAGCACGTGCATTACGAGTGGTGATCCCAGCAACGATTAGTGTTTGGTAGCCATGGTTGCATCGGTTCAGGGTGTGTACGGTAAGTGGGAACGGATGCTGACGCTAGGTAATTTAGGCTTAGTTCATTAGTTAGAGTTAGTAATTAGTTTCTCAACCCTTCACCTTGTTAGCATAGGAGACAAATACATAAAAAGCTATAAAAATCATATACCTTAGACTTACTTAACCATACACCGTGACAACTACAAGTAAGTCTAGGAAGACAATGAATAATTAACCCCAAGTGTTCCATGGGGCATGTAGGCACTTAGTCTGTGGAGTATGACCGGATCATGCATGCTACGCTCGTATTTGTATGGTTGAGTGTAAGGGTATCTCACCACTCATCAATTGGGTATTGCAAAACCTGATACTGATCCCTTAAAATTGGTATTACTGCCAATCTTGGCTTTTTAATGTTTTAAATTAATATGGATTCTCAAGGAAGCGGTAAAAGAGGTGTATGTGATGCTCCACACATTCATCCAAGAAGAAGGTTTGATTTGAGCTAATGGATAATCTAGTAGAAAAGCACACATAATAGCCTTAGTTGGTGTATGCTTTACCTGATTCCTTTATCAGCTGCAAAATTCTCTGCCACTACCTTCGCTGGTGCCTTATCTTCATCAATCTCTACCACGCCATTACCTATACCGATGTTTAAAAATAAGTTTTTTAATAATAAATAGATACAGAAGAATTTGATACCAATCCATTATTTTTGGTGTAGGTGCCAAATCTAGCATTCTTTTTAGATAGCTCGCAACTAACAAAATTCCAGGAATATCATCATTGTCATTGTTATCTGATGACGACGACGGTGATAGTGGGAGATTCAAATTAGGTAGCAACTCCTCCTTTCCTTATCACTACAAAATTCTAGCGTAGAAGGTTGAAGATCCAACATGGAAGGAGCAAAGATAAACATGAAAGGTGCACCCCTATTACTAGTTCTGGTAAATGGAATGGCCATGGGGGTATGAAAATTTCCATATATGGTAACCCCCTAGATTTTGGGCACCAATCCTCCTAGACATGGCAAAAATTTGTAGCAATATGCACCCAATTTGCAGTCCAATCTATTAGCTGTTTGCAACCCATTTCATTGCCAAGAACCTATAAAACAAAAACCCCAACACTATCTTCAAGTTCCACACTTTGGGCATTTTTGAGCATTTTTCATTTTGGGAATTTAAGAGCTCTTAATACCTAGCAAAAACATAGCTTCTTGGAGCCTTCCAACATAGAACCATTGTAGCCTTGTTACCCTTGTTACCTCCCTTGGGATTTGTAAGCCTTGGGTGTCAACATTGCTTCCCTAGGATCCCCAAATCCTAGCATGGAGCATTTTGGCAACCCCAATCCTTCACATTTCTCAACCCTAGTAGTGATGAAGGTTACAAATTGTGAGTAATAATAGAGGTTTGATAACATTGGGAGTGGTTGAGCATCTAGATTGTGAAGTGGATTCTATTGGCTTCAATAGACTTGAAACCCTTGCCCAAGTGAATCCCCCTTTGCTCTTCCACGGGCACTTTTTGTACACAATTTTGAACTCATTCTTTATTCATTCAATAAAGTTTATAATTTCATTTTGTATACAATTTGTGTTCACTTTGAGTTTTGAGATATGAAATTTTTACATTTTTTTACAATTCCATTTTACATCCCCATAAGTCCTTGTGTGATCTACCAGCCCATCCAAGGAACCTTGAATTCCATTTTTTTCGAGGCCTTGGGGATTCAAGGTTGAGGCTATTTGTGGTTGAGAATCCTTGGCTTTCTAGCTACCAAGATTTGCATTACAAGAGTTAGAGCACTTGAAAGGTCTTTGGGCTTTGAAAAATGAAAGCTTCTCTTGGGTTTTAAAGCAAATGGTGAAGAATTGGCTAAGTATCATGCCTATATATAATGCTTTTATGTTGCATCTATGGTGTTATGTCAACGTATCCCTCTGCATTGACAGGGATGCAGTAATACCACTATTTAAGTCAATTTAAACATAATAAAAAGGATGAAATTTAGAAGTTTTTGGAAGTGGAACAAGAGTCCAAAGGAAGCCAGAAAAGCATAGAAGGATTACAAAAAATGGAAGAGGGTATTAAATTTATTAGAAGGGGAGATGGATTAGATTTGGATGAGTAATTGATGCCAAAGTAAAACAAAGTTGGATGTTAAAAAGATGAAGGAATAATACTAATCACAAAAAGGACCAAGGGATAGGAAGTTTAACTTGAAAAGACTAAGGAGTATGTAAGTGGATCCTTCCTAAAGCAGGCTCATGTCATTAATGCCCTTGCATGCTCTCATCTCAAGGAGTCTGTAGCCACCAAGGATGATTAATGATATTTAAAATTTAAAAATCAAATTCATGTGAGATATCATCATAGAATAATGACATACCAAAATAGACACATTAATTGTCCATGATGGGAGGTAGTGAGGTGGTCGATGATGAGGTTAGAGTGATGAAAGAGAGAGATTGGTGAGAGATTCTTGCATCCTGGTCACATGAAGTCATTAGGAAACTTGTGATTAAGATGATGTGATATCAACACATCCTTAATTAGGATCAAGTCCATCCATGCATAGTGACTTTGCATTGTCATCCTTTGATCCTTCGACAATTAAGAGTTCATGAAAAGCCCCAAAGGACAACCACCACTCTAAGAAAAGAAAAAAAAGATAAGTAGAAATAGAGGAAGGGCCTTAGTTAAAGGCATGCCTTTAAGTAGAAATAACATGTCTTTTAGCACCATAACTAGTTCTTTTAGCTTGTTATTGTGTCTAAGGGGTATGCTTTGAATTTCCATGTCTTGTTGTTGTTGCTTTTCTTTTTCATGGGAATTACACCATGCAAAGACATGCTTCTTGTTATAATTGTCTATAGGAATGGTGAGAGACCAATGGGAAAAGTTATAAAACCCTAAAGAGAAGTTGGGAATAAAGCATAATAATTCCCTTGAAGCCACACCCTTGTCCATTCTCACTTGGTCTATTTCAAGTTTGTTACATAACAAGAGCATTGATTCTTTTTAAGTTGTAATTATGGAAAATCCTCATGATTCTAAGATGAAGAACCTCATAGATTTGAGTGGAATAGGTGGATGTCATGAACTTACTACCTGATATCATTAGAAAATCAATGATCTATTAATCAAGGATATAATTCCAAGACAAAATATGGTCATTAAATAATCAATTAAAACATCAAATACAATATTTAATAAACTTCCAGTATTAGTAGTAGTGATGGAAAAAATTTAAGATTCTTGATGAACAAAATAACTTTGAAGAGAAAAACACATAAGAGAATATAAGAAAGATAAAATATATAAAAGAAGTTGCAAAATATTCAAGAAAATTGAAAGCATATAAAGAATGGTGTAAAAAAAAAAGTTGCAAAAGTGAATAGCCATCATAGAATGTTAACATACGTTTCCATCTCTCCCATGACTATGTTGAAAGAAGGAGATCTAACAAATAGAACTTGCCTTTCCATCTATCAAGGTGTTCACATCACTAGTTATTCTTGGTTCCAGGAAAGGTTTCACTTATTGAGTATTAATTAATAGTCATTTGTATAGGCTTTAAGGATGGTAAACTATCATGGCGCTAGAAGGAAAAGTTGTATGAATGATATAAGGTCCTTCTCATAGTGTTTGAAATTTCTTCCATTGTGGTATATGCATGGGGTTCTAGTAAAGAATCTTATCTTCTAGTTGAAATTTAACTTTCCTTATGCATGAGTCATGGCATTCTTTAGCATGTACCTTTTGCATCTCATTTATGGATAGGACTACTTGTCAATTTTTTTTCTAGCACATTCAATGTCATCAAACATTCCTTTTATGCTAGACTTTAATAAAACTCAAGTTCACAAGCCATTGAAAGTATATGGAGATCCATTTGAATAGGAAGGATTGATAATTTTCTATGCACTAACTCATAGGGAGAATAATTGATAGGAAGTTTTCAAGTAGATTGATAGGTTCATAAAGCATCATTGAGTTTTGTACTCCAGTCTTTCCTATATTTACTAATGGTACATGTAGTATTCTAGTTATTTCCCTATTGGTGAATTTAGCTTGCCCATCAGCTTAGGGATGATATGGAGTTGTTAATTTATGTTTTACTCCTAGTCATTGCATTAGTTTTTGAAAGGTAGCACCTAAGAAATATGTTTCATTGTTAGAAATCAATGCCCTTAGCATACCAAACCTATTTACCACACTTTGTTGCATAAACAATGTTACCATAGAAGATGAATAATTAGTGATGACTATGACTTCAACCCAAATGGTGTATTAGTCAATAGCTACAATGATGTATGCCTTTCCATTGGACATGGGGTTGATGGACTCCATGAAGTTAATGCCCCAAAGGTCAAAAGGCTCTAGTGGTTGAATCCACTATTAGAGCCCTTTCATTTATATGATCATCTCTTCATCTTGTTGGTAATACTCATATGAATGGAAGAAATGATGGAAATCCCTAAAGATTATTGGCTAGTAGTATCCTACCATGATGATTTTAATAGCCATTATTGTTCCTACATAATGATTCCCGAAGGGACCCTCATTGGCACCCTAGAGGATTTGTAGTTGAGCTGCATTGGGTACACACCATCGTACTAAGCCATCGATGCAAACCTTATAAAGATTATTTTTGATTTCCATGTAATATTTGGCTTGATGAAGAAAATATTGTTTATTCTTGTTATCTCATTTCTAAGGTGCCTTTAGAGTGAGAAGGTAGGAAAGGAATTCCTTGTATGAGTTAAGATCTCTGGGATTTTTCACTTTAATAGTTGTTGTGAGAGGAGTTCATTTAGAAATTGATGAGATAAAAGTCCTTCATTCTCTTTGCTATCCCATCATAACCAAGACAAGTGGTCAACGATCATATTCTTGGTTTCCTTTCTATCCACCATTGTAACGTCAAAGTGCTGTAGAATTACTAGCCATTATATGACATGGAGGCTCACCATTGGTTTGTTCGTAAGGAACCTAATGGCATTGTGGTTCATGTGCATAAACATTTGATATCCAAGCACGTAGTGCCTAAATTTTTCTAAGGTGTAGACCATTTTCATGAGCTTCTTCTTTGTGATAGTGTAGTTTAGTTATGCCTCCACAATGTTTTAGCTTGTAGAATGAACATCGTAAGGATGTTTCTAATCATCTAATTATGTAAGCACAAACCTTAAAGCATAATTGGATACATCTATCATGATGTGGAAGGGTCTAGATCAACTAAGAGCACTTATAATTAGAGTTTATACATTCTTTTTTTTTTAACTATTGGAATGCCAACTCACATTCCTTAGTCTAGTTGAACGATGCATCCTTTTTTGTGAGCTCAACTAATGGCTTAGAAATTCTTGAGAAGTTCTAGATGAAGCATCAATAATAACTAGTGTTTCCAAGGAATGAACTTCCATATTTCACTATTTTAGGTTGATTGGTTATTCTTTGGATGACTCATACCTTTTTTGGGTACATCTTAATCCATTTTTCTAAAATTCTATGCCCTAACACTATGCCTTCGTGGATCATAAAATGGCTTTTTTGCTAGTTGAGATTGAAGTTAGTTTTTACACATCATTGAAGCACTTGCAAAAGATAGTTCAAGGCTTGCTCAAATGTGGTACCATAGGTAAAGAATTTATCCATGAAGAATTCTATCCCACTACCAATTTGTTGTTGAAAGATGCTCATGATCAAACATTGGAATGTAGTAGGAGCATTACATAGGTCAAAGGGCATATTTTTGTATACAAAGGTCCCCTAAAAAAGTTGTAAATGTGATTTTTGCTTGCTCTTTTGGTATGATTTAAATTTGGTTATAGCCACTATAACCATCTAGAAAGCTATAATAACAATGTCCTACTATGGCATCCAACACTTAGTTAACAAATGACAATGAAAAATGATCGTTAAAATTTGTCATGTTCAACAATTGAAAATTTATGTAGACTCTTCACTTTTTTCCTTTCTTGGGTTCAATCATGAGTGAACTAATCCATTCACTATCTGCAATTGGATAAATGAACCTAGCCTTGAGAAGTTGTTCTACCTCCTTCTTGATAACTTTACTTTTGAATCCAATCTTTGTTGCAGCTATCTCTTTGGCTTGATGGAAGAGTCTATATAGATGTGGTTCTAGTATATCCATGAATCTATTCTAGTAAGTTCATGATATGATCAAGAAAATGTTGTTGGCCATTTTTTCATCACCTTCAACAACTTCTATGTTTTTTTGAAGCAAGGCTGACATTGATGATCACTAGCTTTTCATTATTAAAAAAAAGTGTATTCTAAAGTTATTAGTAAACCTTTCAATTCAAGGTGATCTTGATTTAAGTGATAAGGGATTTTTAACTCTCTATAATCCATTTTACTTTTTGTGTGGAAGATTTGATGATGGAGTTGCTCCATTTCATTCATGTATTCAATGTAGATGCTCATGAATGTATTTAATGGTTTCATGCATATGGTAGATTTAGCTTGATGATTTATTGTCAACCACTGGGTACTTCTTACTTGGTGGCTACTGCATATAATAACTTCTGAATAATTTATATTTTTGTGTATTGATTGCATCCTTGGATTGATCTATGCTTCATCATTCAATTCTTTACATACAATGGTACCTTGTATCATTGTATGTGATGCATGGAACCCTCTTCTTCTCTATCTTTTCAAATTCCTTTTTCTTGGAGATTTTTGAGAAAAGGTCTTGGATCCCAATTTTGGCATTGATAGTACTTAGTCATGCCATTTTCATAATGATAGGAATATGCCTTTTACAATTCTCCACATGAATTACAAGGAAATCTACAAGATCAGACTATCCACAAATGGTGGTCATAATGTTCATCACTAATCCCAAAGGAATAGTAATGAAATGATATGCCAACTCTAACTTGATATTACTCTTTTTAAGAGGAGGCATGTTCTAGGTCTTGTACATTTCTTGGGAGATTATGTTTATTCCAGAACCTAAGTCAAAGGGAGCTTTACATGGATCGTTTCTTGTAATATGTAAATAAATGAGGGGTCTCCTAGGATCAGATTATTTCCTGTGAAGGTGGCTTGCCTTTATCCACTTTGTGACCATGTGGGTTAACATAACAATATGGATGTTAGAGTCTTTTAATGATACATTCAGAAGTAGAGGTGGCTTGATGATACATAACAATAAGGTGGCTTGACGATACATTTAGAAGTAGAGGTGGTAGGGTTAATGACCATAAGTGCTTGTAAGGGTTTCATGGAACTACTAAAACACCACCAAATTTGGGCAACAACATTGCAATGGAAATTTTTTCTAAGTGTCAACTCATGGAAATTTTTTTTAAGTGTTTGGCCCATGATCCCATTGTTGGGGCTATGTTCTAGAGTGTAGCCAACGTAGCATGGAATACAACTAGATTTGCAAAATTTTCTAAGTGCTAAACAATAGCTACAGAAATTTTTTCTAAGTGCCTTGCTACGCTCACATCCCTCTTACTATGCTCTCTAGTGTAGCAAGTGTAGCAATGCTCTAGTGGCCAGTCTGCACTAGTGTTAAGCTAAAAGTTGCCAAGCTAGCTCAACATGGAAAAAGCATTTGGGAGATCTTACTTTGAAGGTACCCTTCCTGCTATGCTCTTAAGCATAACTAGTGTAGCAAGAACAAGGACTACAATTTTTGCCAAATTTTTTTAAGTGTCTATGCTACACTCTATCCCATCCTGCTATGCTCTATAGTGTAGTAAGCATAGCATCATTGGACTTCAATTTTTGCAAGAATTACCTAACTGCTATGCTACACTCTAGAGCATAACTAGCGTAGCAATAAGAAACTACCTCCAAAGGCTTCTAGAGCTCAGCATAGGCCTTCATTCTAGCTCCAGCACTCCTTTAGTAAGTAGGATCAGCAACTTACACTCTTTTTGTACCTCCCCCTATGTCCCAAAATTGTACCTATGCTTTATCCCACTTGAAAGAGGGGAGAATATAGTCTCGGAGCATAGCCTCCAAATTGCACTATTTTGCACTATTTGTAGGTACATTGTGGTCTTGGTACATGTAGTCTTAACAACATAGCTAGTCTGGTAGTTTCTCGGGGTCTAGTTGAGCATATCAAAGTGTAGCACCAGTTGTTCCATCGGGAGCGTAGTAAAGGTCAGTGTGGCCTCACCTACCCTTTGCCATATGGCACTCAATTTGCATTTCACGCTAACCCTAAGCCTATAAATACCTTTGCATTCAACACTCTAAGGGTTGGCATTTTATTTTAGTAGTGGGCATTTGAAGCATTTGGCTAGCAAATCCAAGTAGCAGTTAGCATCTCAGAGCATCACTTGACACTGAAGTACCTTGAGCATCCCATACATTGAAGTGTATCAACATCTTGGTAACACCTTTGTGTCCCTCTTAGTACCATAGCACATTGCAAGCTCGTAGGACACCATGGTAGCCAACCTAGTAGGCATGGACCTTATAGTGGATGGCAATCTTCACCCCAAGACTCTTCAAAGACTCTGGCTATGCTACTACTGTGCCTGTCTGTACTACCATGTACCTCCACAAAGCTTATTTGTAATTGCTACACTCCTTGTTTGGGGTGGTATCATCCTTTTTTTCTCTCAAAATTTGTTACATTTTGAGCATTTTCTTTGACATTTAGCACTACATTCATACTTTTTTTTTGTTAGTTTACATGTTTTTTATACACTTGTATTGCTGTTCTCATGCTGTGAGACCCCGCTATGCTCAGGCCTGGTTAGCCTTGGTACTACTAAGAACATCGTCAATGCTCACATTTTTGGCTAACCACACCACCCCTCGGTTGCATGCACTGCCATGGTTGAAATTGGTAAAGTCCCTATTTGATTAACAAGGCCATCTAGGGTAGATTGCCTCTATTTCCTAACAAAGGCGCTTACGTGGAGGTGGGGTTAAGGTTGTGTGCCTACGAATCCCTTAGCATTCCAACCACTGACATTTTCGGTTGCTACAATTTTCTAGCATTAGAAGGAGGGCCTTGCCATTTCCTTCTATGCTCAGTGGTAGTCCTACGTGCTCTCTGCACCTCCACTACTAGCTTTGAACAAGCATAAACATGACACCCTTGCAGTTGTCTACAATTTGGTTGGTGTAGATTGGTCCCAGTTGTCAATTCTCCTAGAACCATATAGGATAGAAGCCAAAGTGTATCTCTCGCACTTGGGCCCTAAACTCTATGTGTTAGAAAGAGAATAGCTTGCCCTTGGCATAGGAGCATAGCAAGCTACAGTGTAGCAAGTGTAGCACCAGAGTTAGACACTTTTTCTAGTAGAATTCTAATACTTGGTTATCATTTTGGCATTTCTATACTTAAAAATTTTCAGCACTCATTATATGTAACTGCTTCTTTTCCAGCATTGCACCTTTTGCTTTTTTTCATAGTAGCATGAATCCCAAAGAGCCTTCAACCTCTGCCTTAGGCATAGTTGTTGTTCACCCTATCCAGAAAGAATTCACAATTGACATCCCTAGAATAGAGGCCCATCTTCATGGGAAGGAAATCCCTTAGGCTTTGTAACTAGTCTCTTGAGCACATGGTGCTTGACAAAGATAAATATAACTTTCTTTGTGTGAAGTTCCAGGTAGACATTCCCTTAGATTGCCAAGAGTTAGAGGCAAAGCAAGGTTATGCACTCATACATCTAACTAGGAGGGAGTACTTCCCTACCCATAATGATCTCATCCCCCTCACTGAGATCTTTTGGTGGATGCTTGACCAACTCATCCAATTGAGTGGGTTGAATGAGCATGATGCAGTGACCAACTATGAGGAACCCCTACAGGATGGGCAAGAGGAATTTAAGGCTCACTTAAAAACTGAGAATTCCTTTTATGTCTCTTTCCTGTTGCCCACCTCTAATGTTCCTCCTTTGCAGTCTTAGTCATCTACCTTTATTGAGGTAGCAACATCTCCCATGTCACCACCTAGATTGACAGCCATTGTGGTAAGCAATCAAGTGCATACACATTAGGGTGCAGGATTGTCTGTTACCCCACCCTTTGTGGTCTCAGCATAATCAGTGCGATCCTCTATGCTGGCATCTATAATGCCAACTTAGCCCTGCATGCACATGGTGCCAATGTCCCAGGAACATGTGGGACAGGCATCGTATGTCCCACCTATCTTTGTGGTGCACCCTATGACAACCTAAGTCACAACCATGTGGTGGGGCCCTACCTCCTTGCCCTGGGCACAACACATGCAATAGTAGCATGCATGATAACCTTTATATTAGTGCACTCAACAAGCATCCTATGTGGTCACATAGCCTACGGTAGGGATGTGGACCATGGCAACAACATAATAAACTGCACAACCAATGTAGCCGATAGCACCCATACCAAGCATGGATCAAGCATTCTAGCTCATCTAGACACTATTGAAGA
The DNA here is from genome assembly GCA_015680685.1 of Gnetum montanum. Lineage (NCBI taxonomy): Eukaryota > Viridiplantae > Streptophyta > Gnetopsida > Gnetales > Gnetaceae > Gnetum > Gnetum montanum. Next base: position 45,686 of record MNCI01032712.1, on the reverse strand, counting down.
GGTCAAATGGCTTAAGGCCACCTCTTTTGACATGGTCCAAGTGATAGAGTTTTACTGGGATGATCCCATTAGTCCCATTATCCCATTAATAACCTTGCCTCCTAGCATTCAACTTCCCCAGTTCACCAAATATAACGATGAAGGGAACCCCCATGCCCATCTAGTGACCTTTTAGTCTAAGTGCCTTTTGTTGTAAGCATGGGCACATGCAATCATTCATGTGTTTGTCATGTCCCTAACTAGCAAGGTGCTAGACTGGTACCGTGTGCTCCCATGGGCCTCCATATCTTCATTGGAGGATTTGCTTAGCCAATTTGTCACTTGCTTCAAGTACAACTTGAAGCTTGAGGCAACCCTAGACTAACTCATGAAAATCAAGTAGGGCACTTAGAGCCCGTTCAAAAGTTCATCCAACAATGGAGCATTGCACTCAATGAAATTCATGAACCTATCACAGAAACTCATCTATTGGCCATTTTCAAAGATGCAGTAAATGACTTCATTAAGTCAAAAACTGTACTATCTTACCTCACACTTCCTAAGCCAAGAATTTGCTCAAACGAAGAGCATTTAGGATGCAACGGAAGCCAATAAGAATTTAGCCTATGTGGCCTACAAGAATGCACATGTGAAGAAAGATAAGAAGAAGGGCAAGGAAATAATAACTATTGTAGTAGTGGCCAATGAGGCCAGGCTAAGTAATGCCAAACCAATGGCCAAGGAAACCAAGGCCCTAGCCAACAACAAGGAAATTAGCTTTGGCACTATCATGACTAACCAACCTACATTATCAGTGGTCATGGGGTAGGCTCCCCTAAGGCCAAAATTTGAGCACAAGGATCGCTCAAAGTATACACCGTTGCCCATCAAACCATTGAAACTATTGGGTTAGCTACTTAGTGCTGGGTGCATCTAGTACAAGCAAATGTTTGAAGATGCTCACAAGCATCATGATCACTATGGTGAGCTCCTTAGAAACCCATTAGTAGCCACACTAGATGAGCCTTCAATCCCAAAACACTTTAGGTTGTTTTGGTTTTGCTATTATCATCAATTACCTGGCCATGACACAGACTTCTACATGGCCTTACAAGATGACTTACAACACATGATTGACCAAGGCCAACTAGTTCATGATTCGACCAACCTAGTTTGACTAAAAAATCAATCAATGAAGGTCTATAAAGACCCTATCAACATAAGTGATGTGGGATATGTCATCAATGCCATAAGCATTGATGATGACGTAGGATCAGCATGAGAGCCATTTGTGCTTTGTGTGTCCTTTGATAACATTGGGGCCTCTTTAGCGTCAGTAAGTCCGAGGACCTCTTTTGTTATTAGAGCACCACCTCAAGAACCCATGACACCCTTTGTGATTAGGGCCCAATAGCATGTTGCAGCAACTACAAGCTAGACACCCTTTGTCATTAGGATGGTGCAACATATGGATCCCTCATTGAGTTTGATGGTGGGGACTACAACAAGCCCTGCTCGCCTGAGGCCTCATCCCACATATAACACCAACTAGTCGAGGTGGTAGCTTGGAAGGCCAAATGAGTGCCTTGTAGATCAAATGATGAGGGAACACATGGCATTAGGTCCGGCTAAGCTCATCCCCTTATTTGCTATTCCTATGGCCACATCAACTGAAGCTGCTACAACAAGCAATCAACAACTAAGCACTGAGGGTCATAGGCAAGAAAAAAAAACAAGCCTAAATCTCCTTCCCAAGAGATCTACCTTTTGGAATGCATGGAGGAGATGAAGGCTAATAAGAAAATTGATAGTGATAAGGACTTTCTAGATGTGTTGGCATAAGTCAAGCAGGCTTTTAAACAAAAAAATACAACCTTGAGCTTATATGGCTTGGTGATGACCTTCTCTACTCATTGTGAAGCACTAGTTCACATGTTGGCCTTCATTCTTGTGAAGGAGGACATCCCAGTAGATGAACAAGCCATCTACACTATTATTCTTTCTCCTTTACCTCAGGAATTAGGTCCAAAGCCTCTAGTGTTTTGTGATGAGGCAATCAAGGTAGACCCTAAAAAGGGTGAAGTCACCACTACAATGATGTTTATAACAATGCAAGATTCACGAGGTACATTTTGATGATGGGGTAGCGACCAACATTATCCCATTCCTAGTCATTAAGAAACTTGGTTTGGTTGTAACATCCAAAAATGTCGATGGCTGGAACACCAAGAGGTCACTGGGTGTACAGCCTAACCCCGGATCCATGCAAGGGCCATGTTGGAGAAAATGGAAACGTGGTTCCCTAAATGGTCTTGTTGATCAAACAGGGACTTATGTGGTGTTAAAATGGCTATGTGTGAGAAGAGTTTATACTATGTTAGTGTGGGCATTAGGTTCGGGAAAGCTGGAGCGTAGTAGGGTGTCCTGGCCTGAGAACTGTGACGTGGATGTGCAAATATGAAAAGTGAGAAAATACAACTGTTATGCTAAATGCCAAAGAGAAATGCATGAGAAATATAGCATAATTTGAGAACAGATGTGCACCACCCCAAAATAGGGAGCATAGCTAATTCACAAAGGGATACACAGTGTACAATAGGTGCAGTGGGAGCATAGTCACCGTCTTGGTGGTGTCAGGCCATGAAGTTTGGTGCTCACTGTGATGAACTATGCCTGTTGGGTCGATAGCCATGGTGTATTGTCCGATGTTGTATAGGGCTATAATGGGGCTACAGTGTACCATGCGGTGTAGCTGTGCCTCTCTGCCGGTGTAGTGTGCTCTGGGTCTCGTTCACCCACGAAGCTGAATGCCGAGATGCCAAAGTGCCACATGCCAAATGGAAGTGCTAACTGCCTTATTGGTGAGAAAATGAATGCCTCCCTTCTTCTCCTATCCCCCTTGAAACATTAGGATGTGGAGGTATTTATAGGACTAGGATTAGCCCAAAATGTGGATCAGGTGCCACATGGTAGTGCAGTGGGTGGGACCACGCTGTCTACTATGCTTGTCCTGTGTTACGTGTGGGACACAGGACACTGGTTACTACTGTCTACTGCACTCATCCCATGTTACATCTGAGACACAGGACACTAGTTGCTACTATCTACTATGCTTGTCCCATGTTACGTGTGGGACATGGGGCACTAGTTGCTACTATCTACTATGCTCGTCTCATGTTACGTGTGGGACACGGGGCACTAATTGCTACTATCTATTATGCTCGTCCAGTGTTACGCGTGTGACACAGGACACTGGTTGCAATGCTGGACAGGGTGCTACGATATAGTAGACATGGTTGCTACACTATGTAGCGTAATAGGGCACTACGCTACGCTATGCTACGTAGTGTAACAGTGCGCTACGCTACACAACGTAACTAGGTGCTTTGCTATGCTATGCTACGTAGCGCAACAGGGCACTACGCTATGCAGTGTAATAGTGCACTACGCTACACAACATAACAATGTGCTATGCTACGCAGTGTAACAGGGTGCAAAAAGTGCCATCGTTCTGACACTTAGAAAAATTTTGCAAATCTAGTAGTTGGAGTTGACTACACTCAACACTTGGAAAAATACTGGCAAAGTGCCACTATTTTGACATTTAGCTATATTTGTAGTCATGATGTTGAGACCCAAAAGTTTGTGGTGTTTCAATGGTCCCTCTTTGTTGACGTCTAGTGGGGTGGCTTGAGAGACGTCCAACAAGAATTACAAAACACCACAGCATACATGTCACCAACATCATTCGTTAGCACAAGATCGGATGTTGTTTCACCATGATCAAGAGTGCTATGGGAATAAGGTTATGCTGAGGGACAAGGGGTATAGGCAATGCTAGGGAGATGAAATTTAAATAGTGGAAGTAAAATGTAAACCGTGGATCATGATGTAAGATGCAAATTGAGCATAGCTGACAGTGACCATGACATAAAGTGGCTTGCCCCCAAAAATATTGACCTCTCATCAAAATGATTATGAGAGTGTCAAAGTCAATCTAAGGCTAGGCCAATTGTGAAGCTACAACATTGTCAATTTGCTTAGGGATGTGCTTTTTGCCATTCTTTTTTTTTGATGTGAACCTTCTTTGGGTTCGGCTTACTATTGAATGTTATATGCAAGTTGGCTATCAAGAAGATGGGCTTTGTTTTGATGCATTCACATTGCATATGTAGGACAAGTGTTTCCTCCATGGGATGAGTTGTGTCACATCTGTTTAGGGCTTTGACCATCCCACAAAGGCTCCTCATGGGACGAGTTGTGTTACATCCATCATGAGTTTAGTAGTTGATGTGAAGAGAATGCCATGTGTGTCACAGTGTGTATGCATTAGAGGGATGTGTAATCATGAGTTTGTGGGAGATGAGAAGATTTTGGGATGAAGGGGTGGATGTGCATAAGCTGTAATAGGGATGAGGGGGATGTGCACTCTTGAGTGGCTTAACTAGTCCAATAATGCATATTAGAGCAACATGGTAACTTACTGCTGCAATGAGATGCATCTTTGCATGACTACCTCTGAGGCTTCAACCTACAAACACAACTCTGAGAAGACAAGAAAAATCACAAAATGTGAAATGCAAGTACAAATGCCAGATGTGAAGATGCTGCAAGTGCTAGATGCGAGGGTGATATGAATGTGTCAAATGTTGTGCCAGTTGCAAGTGCTCAGGAAGCCAGTAAAAGTGCCAGGATGATGATGTTGCAAGTCCTCTAAAGACCATACTAATGGCAAGTGCTCCAAAAGATCAACAACATGACAGTTTAAAGTCCTGGCAGACTGTGAACATAGTTTAAGGTCTTGGTAGACTGTGATGTGCTAGTTTATAGTCCTAGTAGACTATTGGATGCTAGTTTAATGTTGTAGTAAATAGTGGATGTTGTGCCAGTTTAACGTCATAACCCAAGGATGGGCTATTGTGCTAGTTTAACATCATGACCCAAGGATGAGCTGTGCCAGTGTATAGTCATAGCGGACTATCTGTGCTTACCTTTCTTATGTAAGGTGTGATGTTGCATGCATCTTCATGTTGTGTGCCTACAAGATCCTACAAAAATCAACTAGGAAAACAACATCAAGTGGCAACTATTGTACATAAAGTTAAAATAAATGAATGAAAGGAAAGCAATGCAAAAAGTAATAGTTTTAGACCATTTCGGGTCATAGGCTAGTTTAAGGCCTTTTCAGGCCATGTGTTTTTTGTAGTTTTATGTTTTATGTTTTTTTTTATGTTTTTCAAATGCAATGTGTAAACTAAGTTGACACATGAGTAAACAAAGTAGAAATGCATAAACAAAGAAAAATGTGTGATCTAAGTAAGTAGGAAAAATGTAAATGCATAGGCTAGTGCAATGTAAACGAAAGTAAAAAATGCATGGCAAGTGGAGGCAAAGGGTAGGTAAGGATCTAGCACATTTTTGGCCAAGGAAAAGTCTTGGTCATGTAGTTGCTTCCTAATTGGGCATGGATTAGGGAGTGTGCAAGGCTTAGGATCCTTTGGGAAGCTACTAGCTTTAACCACTCTGTTAGGTGTGTTAGCCTTAGGCGCTGCGTTGGTTGTCATAGGTGTACCACCAAGAAACTCTTCTTCTGAAACTTGCACCATGTCTATGCCATGGATAGTTGAAGAGGAAGCATTATCACCATGGATGATAACTTGACCACCTTCGTATGGAAGGTGGATTTCTTGGTGGATGGGAGAGGAGATGCCCTTAATTGGGCTAGCCAAGGCCTACCTAGAATCATGTTAAAACCTGGCATCTCCTCTATGATAGTGAAATCTGCACTGGTGGAAAATTGCTCTCCTACCATAAAGGCTAAGTTGATTGTACCCTTGACTGTGACGCGTGATCCGTTGAAGGATTTTAGACATGTGGTTTTTGTTGGCCTGATTTCATCTGCCAGGCCTAGCTTGTCGATGATGGAGTATAGGACTACGTATGTTGCTACACCATCATCAACATGCACTCTGAAGAAGGTGCACTACCCAACACGTATGCTAATGGCTAGTGGAGCTATAGTGACCTCCCCTTGTTCAGGGTTGACTTTGATTGCATTGTCGCAGAACAATAGGGATGTTGAACTTAATTCTTGTGATGTAGGGGGAAACATTGTTGCATGGATGGATGCCTCATTTGCAGGGATGTCCTTCGTAACAAGAATGGATGCCAAGATCTGGGCCAATGCTTGGCAGTGAGCAGATGAAGTCATGACCAGGTCGTACAAGCTCAATGTTGTGTTCTTTTGCTTGAGTGTTTGTTTTACCTGGGTTAGTGAAGCTACAAAGTCCTTGTTGTTAGTCATTGTGTTGGCCTTGACTTCCTCCATGTGGCTTGAGAGATAGATCTCACACGTAGGGGACTTGGGCTTGGTTTGCCTGGCCTGCTTGGGGGTAGGGACCCTAGTGTTTGGTTGTTTCTTGCTAGTTGTGGACTTTTCTTCAACCATGGGGATTGCGAGGTGCTCATTTGTCCTCTTGCATTGCCATTTTGTGGGCCTACCTAGGTTGCTAGTGGGGTTGACCCTCGAGGGAAGAGAGATTGAGACATTGCCCATTGTTGGGCTTTTGGTAGGTGAGAGGCCATCACATTGTGGGACCCTTATGACAAAGTGTATTTTAGGAGTTATTGTAGGGGTTGGTGTGTGACTAACTCATTGTGGCACCTTGATGATGAAAAATTTCTTAGCAGTCGTTGTTGCTACATCATGCCAGTTTAACGTCTTAGTGGACGATTGCTATGGAACTTTGACCACAAAAGCTGTGACAGATGCTAGAGGTGGTACTTTGATAACAAAGGGAGGCCTCTTGTTTGTGGAGGCTGAGGGAATCCTTGCCTTGCTGGGAGGCACACGAATCACAAAAGGTTGTTGCATAGGTTTGGGCTTGCTACCTATGCTAATGGAATTTATGAAATTGGAGGCATCGTCTATGTTGGATTGACTTGCCATGTCGATTACCAGTTGGCCTTGTTCTATCATTCTTTGCGGGTTGTCCTGCAAAGCATGAAAGTTGTTTGTATTATGACTAGCCAATTAGTGGTAATGACAGTATTAGTCCAATTTAAAATGTTGTGGGACCAGGGGCTCATTTGGTATTGCTAATGTGGGGTTCTTTAGTAGTTCGTAGTAGCTATCATGTTTTTGGCAAGCAATCTCTAACATGTGTTTGTGTTGGATTTTCTTGGCTTTCAAGAGTTTCTCCAGTAGTTCAGAGGGTTTCATTAGTAATGGTGTATACTTTGAGTGGTCCTTGCATTGAAAGTTTGGCCTTGGGATGGCCTCTGTTGATGTAGGTGAGTTGGTGCCAGAGTTGGTAGTTTTGTCAGTTGGGGCCTTGGGCTATTTAGCTATCAGGCCCCGATTGGTTGCTTTTGTGCTTGTAGCCACTATTGCCACTATTGTGTTTTTATTATGAGCATGTTGGTTTCTATAAGCAACATAGGCTGGATCATTGCTAGCTTACATTGCTTCCTCTATGCATTTTGTTTGGGCAAAGGCTTGGCTAAGAGAATTCAGGGCTAGATAATATAGTTTGGACTTAATGAAGTCATTTATAGCACCTTTGAAGATGGCTAGTAGATGTGTCTCTACTAAGGGTTCATGCATTTCACTTAATACAACATTACATTGGAGGAATTTTGGCATAGGCTCTAGAGGCCCCTGATTAACTTGCATGAGCTGCTCGAGGGTTGCTTTAGGCTTTAGGTTGTAGTTGAAGCATATCACAAACTAGCTTATGAGATCCTCCAAAGTGGAGATTGAGGCCTTGGGTAGCATGCGATACTAGTCTAAGGTGTTGCTAGTGAGTGACATAGGGAACACATGCATGATGGCATGTGGCCAGGCTTGAAGAAGTAGGTACTTAGATCGAAATGTGACGAAGTGTGCATTGGGGTCCCCTTCACCATTATACTTGATAAATTGAGGCAGCTGGATCCCAGTTGGAAGAGTTAGGGGTGGTACCATAGGACTTATGGTACCATCTCCGTAGAAGTCCACCACCTTGATGTTGTTAGAGGTAGCCTTGAGTCGGTTGATCTCCTTCGTCAAGCTTTGGATCAGCTGGAATGCTTGATCCAAGCTTGGGGATGTGCCAATTGGTTGCATTGGCTAGGCTTGTGTTGGTTGGATAGTATAAGGTTAAATTTTTGGTTGTGGATTTTTCCAATTTAACATCGTAGCGGATGGTTGTTGCCAGTGTAATGTTGTAGCAAACGGTTGTTGCCAGTTTAACGTCATAGCAGATAATTGTTGATGTGTTGGCTGAGCGATGGATGCGGTGATCAAAGTAGGCCACACATGAGTGGGTTGGACGGACACTGCAGATACCAATGAGATAGGTAGAACACAGGATGCCTAAGTTGTATGGGGTTGGGAGGTGGCCCCTACATGAGCATAGTGTTGGGAAAATGCATTAGTTGCTTACGAGGAAGGCTGATTTGGCATGGTTACCATCTCAGAGAGGATGGGTGGATTGAACCAAGGAGGGGTTGTACTAGGGAGTGGTTGTTGGAAGATGGTGTAGGGGTCGCTCTCATGTTAGGAGTAGGCCTCAAACTCATCTTCCTCTTTCTATGAGCCTTCCTCGTAGGTTGTCCTTGCATCTTGCTTGTTTGCATGAATGAGTTGGGACAACAACTGGTGGTAGGACTCCATGAGTGGGATTATGTCAAACAAGGAGGGGTTGTATTCCCATCCATTTTGGTGGACTCATTCGCAATCTTGTTTTGCCTCCAAATCAAGGTAATTCACTGGCAGTCCTGCTTGGATTTTGGCACAATAAAATTGTATTGTTCATGGCTTAGTGCGACACGCTTTGGCTAGATTGTAGTGTCAAATTTGTTAGACACCAAAGTGGAAGGTTGATCTGGATTCATATTCATAGATTGGTTATGAGAGTTGCTGTTTGCAGAAAATGGCTAACTCTAAAAATTGCAGAAAAATGGCTAAATCTATTAGTAGCAGGAAAATGACTAAGTATAAAAATATAGAAAAAATGGCTAAGTGTAACAATGCAGAAAGAATGCTAAGTATGAAAACTGCTAAAAATAGCCAACTTTGGTGCTACACTCGCTGCGCTGGAGCTCGCTATGCTTGCTACATTGGAGTCTGTCACACTCGTTACACTGCACGTGACATAGCTGCTACACCATGTAGGGTGTACCTGCTACACTACTACGCTACATGTGACGTATCTACTATGCTACACGGGACGTTGGTTAGGCCCTCCTTCTAGTGCCAAAAAACTATAACATCCAAAAACGTTGGTGGCTGGAACACTGAGAGGTCACTGGGCATACCGCCTAACCCTGGATCCGTGTGATGGCTGTGCTGGAGAAAATGGAAATGGGGTGCCCTGAATGGTCTTTTCGATTAGACAGGGACTTACGTGATGTTAAAAAAGACTATGTGCAAGAAGAGTTTATACTACGTTATGTGTGATTATTAGGTCTAGGAAAGATGAAGCATAGCAGGGTGTCCCAACCTAAGAACTATGATGTGAACATGCAAATATGTATGAAAAGTGAGAAAATACAACTGTTATGCTAAATTCCAAAGAGAAATGCTTGAGAAATGTAATAGAATTTGAGAATAGATATACACTGCCCCAAAAGACGGAGCGTAGCTAATTCACAAAGGGATACACAGTGTATAATAGGCACTGTGGGAGCATAGTCACAGCCTTGGTGGTGTTAGGCCATGAAGTTTGGTGCTCACTATGATGAATTGTGCTTGCTGGGTTAGTAGCCACGATGTACTATGTGATGTTGTACAAGGCTACAATGGGGCTGCAGTGTACTGTGCAGTGTAGCTGTGCCTCTCTGCTAATGTAGTATGCTCTGGGTCTCGTTCACCCACGAAGCTGAATGCCGAGATGCCAAAGTGCCAAATGCCAAATGGAAGTGCCAACTACCTTACTAGTGAGAAAATGAATGCCTCCCTTCTTCTCCTTCTCCCCTTGAAACATTAGGACGTGGGGCTATTTATAGGGCTAGGATTAGCCCAAAATGTGGATTAGGTGCCATGTGGTAGTGCGGTGGGTGGGACCATGCTGTCTGCTATGCTTGTCCTCTGTTATGTGTGGGACATGGGACACTGGTTGCTATTGTCTACTGCATTCATCCCATGTTACGTGTGAGACATAGGATGTTGGTTGCTACTATCTACTATGCTCATCCTGTGTTACGCGTGGGACACAGGGCACTAATTGCTACTATCTACTATGCTCATCTCCTATTATGCTTGCGACACAGGGCATTGGTTGGTACTATCTACTATGCTCATCTTGTGTTACATGTGTGACATAGGATGTTGGTTGCAATGCCAAATAGGGTGCTACACTACAGTAGACATGGTTGCTATGCTACGTAGCGTGACAGGGTGCTTCGCTACGCTATGCTATGTAATGTAACAAGGCCCTACGCTATGCTACACAACGTAACAGGGTGCTTCACTATGCTACGCTATGCAGTGTAATAGGGTGCTACGCTATGCTATGCTACGGAGTGTAACAGTGTGCTACGCTACGTAGCGTAACAATGCGCTACGCTACGTAGCATAACAATGCGCTATGCTATGCAATATAACAGGGTATAGAAAGTGCCATCATTTTGACACTTGGAAGAATTTTGCAAATCTAGAAATTGGAGCTGACTACACTCGANAGTATTCACCTATACCATCATCATTGATGCTAAAGGGAAATTCTATGCATAAAGCTTCCTTGGGAAGGGTATCAACCTCTTTTGGCTCTTCAAGTAGGTCTACCAGACAAGGTTGACTCTTATCCTCCATGGGCAACGTATCATCGGGAAACCCTATCTCCAACCCTTGGTCTGTGTCAATGTTATTGATGGTTGGAGGAACCAAGTTGTCATCATGTATGATCACTTCTCCACCTTCATATGGAAGGTTGACCTCTCGATGAATGGGTGAGGAGATGGCACATAATTGGGCTAGCTAAGGCCTTCCCAAAATCAGGTTGAACCCAGGCATCTCCTTGATGACAATGAAATCAACCGTGGTGGGGAATCACTCCCCTATCACATAAGCTATTGTAACTATTCCCTTCATGACAATATGTGACCCATTAAAGAACTTGAGGCATATTGTCTTTGTGGCCTAGATCTAGTTAGCCAGTGAAACACCACAAAATTTTGGATCTTGGCATTGCCACTACAAATATAGCTAAGTGTCAGAACAATGGCACTTTGCCCATATTTTTTCAAGTGTCGAGTGTAGTCAGCTCCAATTTCCAAATTTGCAAAATTCTTCCAAGTGTCAAAATGATGGCACTTTCTATACCCTGTTATATTGCATAGCATAGCGCATTGTTATGCTACGTAGCGTAGCGCATTGTTACGCTACGTAGCGTAGCACACTGTTACACTCCGTAGCATAGCATAGCGTAGCACCCTATTACACTGCATAGCGTAGCATAGTGAAGCACCCTGTTACGTTGTGTAGCATAGCGTAGGGCCTTGTTACATTACATAGCATAGCGTAGCGAAGCACCCTGTCACGCTACGTAGCATAGCAACCATGTCTACTGTAGTGTAGCACCCTATTTGGCATTGCAACCAACATCCTATGTCACACANTAGCCTGAAATGGCCTTAAACTAGTAATTTCCATGGCTTGAAATGGCCTTAAACTAGCAATGGACCTTCCACCATGGCCTTAAATTGGCAAGGGGCCCACAAGGGGCCTAATCACATCAACTATTGAATTATCCACGTTAAATAGTCTACAAAATAACATGAATTTTTACACACAATTCTCATTGCAGAAAACATAAATTGTATTATCTGTATCAACAAGAGCACATAGCATGACCATGTAACAAAAAATGGTCAAAGTGCAAAATTGCTCAATAGCAAAGCTACATCAAGTTGGCTCAGCTGGTGGTATCTACAGGGTTTGAGGTTTCTTCTCCTCTGCTGCTCCATTGGGGCCTACGCTATCACCTGGTGCTTGTCTCAAAACAACAAAAAATAACAAATAAATTAGCAAGTGAAAAACTACAATACAATATTAATGTGCAAAGTTGACACATAAAAGAGCATAAAAAGCAAAAGAAAAACTAATCCAAGAGGGCCTTGCATCAGGCTCTGGAGGTAATCTATCAAGGCCCTCCTCCAAGTGTCAAAAGATCTTGACCTTTAATAATCACATCTAGTCCTCATGGCTAAAGTCAACATTCACAAGGATCTTGTCCTCGTGCATAGTGGTCCATGTAGGAGGTTTCATAGAAAATATGGTTGTAGAAGTGTCCCTTGAGGGTAGGGTAATCTCTCACTCTAGGGAACCACTAACCACTGTATGCTGGGTGAACAACTTGAAGGTCCGACTCTTGCTAATCACCTCAACAAACATCCCAAGGTGATGAGCCTTCATAGACTCATCCTTGAGCTACTGTAAGTAGGTATCCCACTCCCACTTGTAGTGGCACTTGTGGTCCTTCTATGTATGTCCCCATTTACACACCTTGATGCCAAAGCTCTTCCACTCATCATTCTTCCAAGAGAGTAGATCCATCTTCAACCTTTGCTCAATGATCTCCTAGGTAGCTTCATTCTTACCTTGGATCGTCGACCAATATCTGGTGTAATGTATCTCTAATGTCCACCAAGTACCATCCTTATGTGCTTGGCTAACTAGAAGCCATAATAAGACTGGAGGTCCTCATTCTTTGTGGTCAGGCTTGCCACTAACTCCTGGAGCTCATGCACACATCTCCATAGGTGCTCATTCTAGCACCTATAGGTCCATAATGCCTTCACACTGGAAAGTGCACACTTGCTCACCATCTCATACACATGATGGGGAACTTGCTCCACCTTGGGGGGATACTCAAGAATTGCATCCACATGAATTGCCCAATCTAGATTCCAGTGAAGCTTAGCACCCATTAACATATAATAAACAAACCAATATTAGTAATAGACTAAGCCATAGAATTGGTAAAGCAGTTTAAGAAAAATGACATGCATACTAAGTTTGGGATCCACCTACTGTATGTGGTCCACCATGTCCTCTATGATGTCTTTCATGAAGGAAAATTTATTTAGTGTCTCTGCCCATGGCTTCATGCGGTGGGTAGGCATTAGTGGTGGATCCTTGGTAGGAAGGTCTAAGACTGCAATACAAACACAATGCAAAATTTAATAATAATTGAGCAGTTAAAGGCTTACGAGCAAAAGGAAAAAGTAGATGGTAAAACAAAGTGCTTACCAAGAAAGTCCTCAAATGTTAGTGTAGGTGGGTCTCCTAGCTACACACCATCAAAGAGGTTAGTAAAGTCACCCTCAGGGTGAAACAACCCCTCTGCATCAAATTGGTGGAAGATCTTTGGGGCCTTTAGTGGTTTCTTCCTATGAGCTACCTCCTGTTCAACCTAAGGAGGGGTTGTGTCTATTGCTTCCACTATGGCTACTACTACTTATTTAGTAGCTCTCTTGCCTAACTTACATAGTGTAGCAACATTAGCATAGCATAATAAACCAAAAAAAAAAAAGCCAAATGCATCTATGATGTGCACTAACCTCCAACCACCGAACGAAGTGTGGGTATCTTGAGGTAGACTTTCTTAGCGCCTACTTGTCCAAGTGTAGGGGGAGTCTCCTCTATTGGGCATGGCTTCTTGATCTTTGCCTTGGAGGGCCCCACCATCTCTACAATATACCACTCCACCCTTTTCGCATTCCCAGATGTTAATTGAATATGACTTCTGAATTCCCTTTGGAGGATCCTTTGCATGAGTGGTTGTGAACAAATGCTTAATCCATGGCTTGGATAGCTACTCACAATCCTACAAAATCCAACACCACTATCCCTAATCACTAGGAACTTTTCAAGCCTTCATAGATAGGTTGCAAAGAATGCAAAGTGAAATTGAGACCTTGCATGGACGTTGTGGTGAAGCCTAATAATCTTTACTTGTAACCCAACAATGATAGAAGAGGCCAGTTAAACCTAGTGCCCTCCTGTATAACCTTCCACATCACTTGTGCCTACTTTACTCAAAAGAACTTTGCTTGGAAGAGCATCTTAGGAAAGGCATAGGCACAAAAAAGAGGGTAAAGCCTTCAAATTTTAGGCACATGCATGTTCCCAACCACGATGCCTTTATGAGAGCGAGTGGTCTCCAACCACTCCTCAATCTCCTCTCTTTGGTCTACCACTCAGTTGGGCTTGTCAGTGATTGATGGGCCCTCAAAGGGAAGACCAAAGAAGTTAGCAAAGAAGCCATCGTCAAGGTCTAAGACTACCCTCACTCCATGCATGCCAGTAACACAACAATGGACATCATGGGTGAAGGAGTCAATGATGGTCATCATCTCGACCATTGGTGTGCTTGGGCTAAGGGCCAAGAAAAGGTTAATCAACCCAAAAGGTGTAAATTGACTAGTCAGAGCCTCTAAGGCCTAATAGCACAACCACTTCTATGCCCCATCCATATTGCCATACTTCATAATGAGAGTGGCCTCACTACGGCTAGTGGCAACCATTGTTACTTCTCCTAAAGTAATGACAATTGTAACATAGGCAAATGAAATGTTAGCACCATGTAATTAATGCATGCATGAGAATAAGCAATAAGATCCAAGCCAACATAATGAATACTTTCATGGAACAAATGACATGCATGAGGTAGGTGGTGGCATAATAAGCTCTCCGAAGGTGGGCTTACCACTAGCCCATCCCTTGTCAAGCCAATTGTAGGTTTGGAACCACTTGAATGCTTTTAGGTATGGGGTGGGATAGTTCTCTAAGTCCTCTCCCACTTGTTTAATAACTTCCTCTCGAAAGCTTGGACTAGAGGAAAACACCTCTAGTGTGGTATAGGTCAAAGTGGGAGCCCTTGTCTCATTGTGGAATCCTTCATCATCAACCTTAAATCTGGCATTGGACATCTATAGTCATTAGTTAGCAAATCTAGCATAACTAATGAGAATGAGATATAACGAAGAGCAATAACACTTAGCCTCTAGCACAATATATAGTCCTGGGTGGGTTCTAAAAGACTGTATGCATGCACATGGCAATGAAAAGGGTATTGCTTTTGTTATAACAAGAGAATTCTAACATGCTCTAGATCTTGGCTAAGGGACGAACACTCCTAGGGCCTAGTCTCAGGCCACCTGCTTGATCACCACTAGTTATGGGCTCATCAGACATGAATCATAATATGTCCTGGTTTGCCCCGGCCAACAACATCTCGGTGATGGCACTTACAGCCTCCATTTCCAAGTGTGACCACATGATCACATTAAAGTGTTGTAGTAGGTAAGCTTGGAATTCGCTTGCTCCTAGTTGAAACCACACTACTTGATGGTCCAACTTCATGTTGGGTGTAGGTGTGTTTGGTATAGGCTGGCTGATGTAAGATAGGATGCCGATAAACTCCACAACCGCTAAGATAGGTTTTAGTAGCACCTTGCAACCACAAGATAGCAAATAAATGTAGCATTAGCACATAACAGATTGCATTTTGACATAAAATATTATCTTACGCTTAGCAAAATTAGCAAACTTAACTTACAATAGCATAACTTAGAAATATATCCTTAGGGTTCCCTATGGGGCCTCGCGAGCATAAGATGTCAATACATATTTGACATGCCTGGTGCTCATTGGGGTATAGTAGTAACATAGCATTAGCAATTTACTTTACATTCATACTGTTTGCACCAACACAATTTGCACGTTCTAATGTTTGTATGTCCAACTTGCAAAATTAGTATTTTGGCATAGCTTTTGTGCATTTAGCATTTTGTTTTGCATAAGGTATTTGTACCATACTTGGCATCTTGCGCATTTGGTATTCTAGTTTTATGCTTCTTCTTCAAATTTTCTCGAAATTTTTCTAACTCTAGGCAATGTAGCAAGATATCCAAAAAAAAAAATCTAACTATTTACTACTCTTCCTAGGGAGCATAGCTAAGAAATCACCAAATTTTTCTAATTGTCTACTACACTCCCCAGGGGGGGGGTGTGGGCCATGGTCCCAAAACAAGCCAAAAATTGACAAAAAAATTCTAATTGTCGAAAGCATAGAATCTAATTGCATCCAAGATAAGTGTTGGCTATGCTCCCTGGGGAGCATAGTCACTAGCACTTAAGTGCCCATTGTCACATCTTTTTCACTACATCGCCTAGTGCCATTGTGCTCTAATAACAGGTTCTGGGGTACTCGCCATGGTAATCTCCCTAGCCCCATTCACCCCCTTGTCGCAGTTGCTATCCAAGTTGCTGCACCTCCCTCCCTTCCCTTGACCCTATGGATTTCTCCCCATGTGTCCCTATGATGTCCAAGTCTCCCTTTGCCCTTGCCCTACATTGTCTCCACATCACAAAATAAGCAAAGGCAAAACCATGTTCCTTGGCCGTGACCATGTTAGTCATAATCCTTCCCCCAATCTGCCAATCATCCTCACCCATGTGCCAACATAAAGACAAAATAAAAGAAAGAAGAGCAAGAGACCAAGAAACCCTGGCCACAACCATTTTGTAATTCCATTCTATGTCTTCCAAGTGGCATGGCCCTAGAGAGGGAAATCCTAGTCCATTACTAGGGTAAAACCCTCATTTCTCTTTCCTCTCCCTCACCTCCACATGCCACATCCCTCAAATTTACCAAATCCCTCATAGCCCATACATTGCCCCTTGTCCCACTTGCTGCAAATAGTCAATGTAGACAATCACAATAGAGACAGAGACCACAACCTATGCACACATTTTCTCGTCTGGGCTACAGTTGCTAAGGTAGCCAAGGCAATGGTGATCCCTACCAAGGTAGAATGACCCATGACCTAAAGCCCAATGCATGAAAGAAATGCCAAAATGCAAAGAAAAATGGTACAAAAGGGACAAGCATAGCAAGCATACTTGGCGGTCAATGACACTCTCCTCTCCTCCACCTACACTTGTGGTAGGCATTCCAGGGCTCATCTTCCATCTTCCACATTGGCAAGTTTAGGATGTTAATAGTCACTGTGGCACATCATCCTGGTGCTACACTCTAGTCACTACACTTCACTTACTACGCTCTTATTGTCACTTCAAACTATGTTACACTTTGTAACTCCTCATTTACACCTTTAAAACTGACAGTTTACCCTTGGTAAATCATGCATATATACCCTTCTAGAGTAATTAAATACACTACCTACCATACCCATGCTTCCACACTTAGGAAAATTTTCCCAAGTTTCTTGTAGAGTGTAGCAAGGGATGAGCATAGTGGCTAGAGTTAGAAAATTTTCTGACTTTTTTCTAACAATATCAAACTTAGAGAATTTCTGAGATTTTTCTAGTTGCCTAGTGAATGCCCAGCCCAATCCCATGACCTAGATACTCTTTTCTTAGCTTGAACTAATTTATCTTTCATAAATCATGTTCTACTAAGACCTTAAACTAGAAAATCATGGTCTATTAAGACCTTAAACTAGCTATCCATGGCCTATCGAGGCCTAAAACTAGCTCACACACTTATCTTTCTAATGCCCATGTTTACATGATTAGGCAATTATCAATTGCATTACTTTTCTCATGTTTTGCATTTTAACCCTATTAAGACAGGTGTGACTTTACGTTCTTTTTGGTTGTTTTGAAGGATATGTTGCAAGATTACAACATGAGTGCATACAAGTCTCTTCATTCACCTCTGGTCCTCATTGGACCTCATGGTGACCTCATCTAATGCATCATTTCCTAATGCCTAGACCTTGAGCCCATGACCCATGATGACTACGTAACATCCATAGAGGCACTCCTAGGTTGGCTTGATCAGCTAGTTTGGGCTCTTGATTTAGAGGTAAGTGATGTCACTGAGGATCTCCTCATTGAAGTCCCTATAGTGACACTCAGAGTCGAGGCAAAAACATTGAAACTTAGTTCCTTATTAAAGCCTCAACATGCCCAAAGCATCAAAAAAACACTCAACAACAATATCAAGCCATTTGCATGGTCCTACGAGGACATGCCAGGCCTAGATCCTTACATAGTGCAGCACAATATCATCCTTGATCCTTGCATAAAATTAGTTAAACAAAAAGCCCATAAGGTTAGGCTTGAGTTGGCATTGGTAGTCTATGATGAAATCACCAAGCTTTACAAGGTTGGTTTCATCTGGGCCATTGACTATGTGGACTAGGTCTCCAACATTGTGATTGTACCTAAGAAAAATGGAAGCATATGCATTTGCATAGACTTCTAGGAATTGAATAAGGTGACCATCAAAGATGATTTTCTATTGCCCAATATCAATCAATTGATCGATACCATAGCTGATCATGCTTTGTTGTCCTTTATGGATGGGTTCTCTGGTTACAACAAAATTTAGATCAACCCAGAGCACTAACTCAGTACCACCTTCACAACTCCCTAGGGTATGTTTTGCTATATAACGATGCCTTTTGAACTAAAGAACATAGGAGAAACCTATCGACGTGCCATGACATACATCTTTAGTGACAACTTCTTAGACTTGCTTAATGACTATGTTGATGACATAGTAGTTAAGGCCAAAATGGCAAATGATCATGCAAATAACTTAGACTACGCACTCAAATGCTGCCTTAAACATGACCTTAGGATGAATCCTAGGAAGTGTGTCTTTGACGTCAAGATGGGTTGCATGCTAGGTTTTTTTGTATTAGAAATAGGCATACACATAGACCTCGATAAGGTTAGGGCCATCATCAACTTATTACCACCAACTAACCTTAAGGAGCTATGTGGGTTACAAGGTAGATTGTAATTCATACATTAGTTTATTGCACAGTTGGCTCATAAGCTATAGCCAATGCAACATTTGCTCAAAAAGGGAGTCCAATTTGAGTGGATAGCTCAATGCTAAGAGGCATTCAACAACCTCAAATAGGAGCAAGCTTAGCTTCCAATAGTCTACTCTTCGCAAGAAGATATACCTTTTTACATCTACCTTGTAACTTCTGACATGTCCATCACTTTTTTGCTCTGTCAAAAGTGAGATGATGGTTTAGAGGTCCCTATATACCACCTAAGCCATGCAATAGTGGCCCATGAAGCAAAATACAATAATGTGAAAAAGAACTACCTCGCCTTAATCTTTGCACTTAAGAAGTGGCGGCAGTATCTCTTCCGCAGCTAGGTAAACATCATCTGCAAAAGTAATGTACTCTAGGTAACCATCACAAATATGTACGAAAGTAGTCAAATCACATAATGGAAAGCAATAATTGTGGATTTTGATCTACACTACATAGTGCAAGCATCAACCAAAGGTTAAGCAATAGCTACATAACTCATGGCTTCACCAATAAACGATCAAGCAACTATAGATTCAGAATTCCTGGATGAGCATGTTAGTAGTATAAGCCAAGTGCCTACCAAATTTAAGGCAATTTTACACTTTGATGGTGCTTCAAGCTCTCAAGGGGGTAGTGCCACTACAGTAATCATGTTTCCCTCTAGGGACATCCAACCCTTTACTTATCATTTTACATTTTCTTACCCTAAAAATGTAGCAGAGTACGAAGGTCTTCTTAGAGGTCTTATAGCAGCTCGTGACCTAGGAATTTGAAACCC
Source organism: Gnetum montanum (assembly GCA_015680685.1). NCBI lineage: Eukaryota > Viridiplantae > Streptophyta > Gnetopsida > Gnetales > Gnetaceae > Gnetum > Gnetum montanum. The sequence goes on along the minus strand of MNCI01032712.1, from coordinate 26,134 downwards.
AACAATCCAAGGTGATTTTTAGTTAGTCATCAACTAAGTCACAGAGGTTTATGGTTGCAAAGTATAACATTTACAACCTTACTGTGACTTGGTGAAGCACTTGCTCTAATGGTTTGCAACTATAGATATCCAACACATCCCCCACAATGAAAATACCATTGCCAATGCAGTAGCCACATTGGCCTTTAAGCATTGCACTTAACATATTTCATGCCTTACCTACCTTAGTAATAGATTATACCAAACCTATCATGCACATAACAGACATTACATCTATAGCCACAACAAGCATGGCTCATGCACAAGAGTGGTATGATGACATCAAGTCATACCTTCAACAACGTAAGCCTTCGTAGCATCTAACCACTACCCAAAAGGATGTAGTGCAAAAATGGTCACGGTAGTACATCCTTGTAAATGATAGCATACTATGTCATAAATCCTATGATGTAAGACTGTTAACCTACGTTAGCAATGGTGAAGCACAAAAAATAGTTGATCAAGTCCACCAGGGATTGTGCGAAGGCCACATAGCACCCAAGGAAATGGCATCAAAAATTAGTTGCCTAGGCTACTATTCGCCTTACAGGGAGCATGATTGCATTTACAACATTAAGACATAAAATGTGTATCAATGGCATGACAACTTAATGCATGTGCCACCTACTAAACTACATACCACACAGATCATGTGTCTATTCAAATGTTGGGGGTTGGATATCATAAGGCCCATCACACCTAAGTCCTCCATAGGACATAGCTTCATCATAACTACCATTGAATATTTTACTAAGGGGGTTGAAGCCATTCCCCTTAGGAGGGCCACATCACAATAGGTTTGCAAGTTCATCCTTGATAATATAGTGACCTGATTTAGTCTACCCATGATCCTAGTCACTGACAATGGGGCACAGTTTAGCAGTGTAGAAATCAAAGCCTGCTATGAACACCTTGGCATTAAGCATTCCTTTCCTTGCCATACTATCCATAGGTGAATGGCTAGACGGAGGCCACAAACAAGGTCATCGTCAACCTTTTGAAGAAGATGCTTAGCAGCAGCAAACTACAATGACACAAGAAGCTAGTTTATGCACTATGGGCCTACTGCACAACACATGGAATAATGATAGGTAAAACATCATATAGCCTTGTATATGGATTCAGAGTGATTTTGCCTCTTGAATTGTAGGTTCCATCACTCCATGTAATCCTCTTGAGCTTCATTGATGAGGCCCCAAAAAATGAGTTGAGAGCCATTAACCTCAACTCTATAGAGGAGAAGTGCATGTAGATGCTTGATCAAATCAAATGGTACCAAGAAAAGCAATGGCAAAAGCATCGCCACAATCAGCACCAGTGCTAGATTAAGGAAGGGGACCTAGTCCTGAAGGCCATTTGTGAACCTATGGAAAAATTCTCAGCTAACTGGGAAGGGCCTTTCTTGGTCACCAAGGCCTATAACAATGAATCATTCAAGCTCGTTGATCTAGATGTAATTGAGCTGTGCATCCAAAATGCTTTAACTTGTGCAGTGGACATAATATGGACGTTTTTGATCAACTAACTATGTAAGCATAACTCCCAAGGCATAGTTTAATGCATTCATCAGAATGTGAAATGGTCAAGACCAATCAAATGCTCATAGAATTGGAGTTTCTACAAGTCTCTACTTAAGGCTCTGGAATTCCTTTTTGCATTCCTTGGTTAATATGAATGAAGCATCTTTCTTTGTAAGTTTGACCAACAATTTTGTAATCTTAAAGAAATTTTCTATGAATCATTGGTAGTAGCCAGTGTGTCCAAGGAATGATTGAACATCTTTAACAATTTTTATTTGATGGTTTATTCCTTGGATGACCCTAATCTTTTTAGGGCTACCTCAATTCATGCTTGAGAAATTCTGTGCCCTAACACAATGCCCTCCTAGACCATGAGGTGGCTCTTTTGCCAATTGAGCCAAAGATGAGTCTACATGCATCTTTTAAGCACTTGCTCAAGGTAGCCTAGGGCTTGATCAAATGTAACACCATAGGTGGAGAAGTTGTGCATGAAAATTTTCATCCTACTACAAATCTACTACTAAAAAATGCTCAGGACCAAGCATTGAAAAGTTGCAGGGGCATTACATAGACCAAAGGACATCTTACGATATGCAAAAGGTCCCTAGGGACTTGTGAATGTTGTTTTGGCCTAATCCTTGAGCATGATCTAAATTTGGTTATAGCCACTATAATCATCCGTAAATCTATAATAGAAATGCCTAGAAATAGTATCCAACAATTGGCCACAAATGGCAATGGGAAATGATCTTTGAACGTTGCCATGTTCAACAACCTTTAATCAATATAAACATACCACTTGCTACCTTTCTTTAGCATAATTATAAGTGGGCTAACCCACTTGCTATCTGTAATTGGATAAATAAAGCCTACCTTGAGGATTTGCTCAATTTGCTATTTGAAAATTTCCTTAAATTTAGGATTTAGCCACTACTACGATTGTCTCTTTAGCTTCATGGCTTGATCAATATAGATGCAATGTTGGCATATCTAAGGATCAATCTTTGTGAGTTTAGGATTTGACCAAGCAAAGGTTCTTAGCTATTTTTTGACCACATTCAACAACATCCTTTTCTACTTAGGGGTAAGTTAGACATTTATTGTCACTAGCTTTCCATTTTTCAAAAGAGAATATTCCATGCCAGTAGGTAGAGTTTTCAACTCTAAGGGCTCTTATTTAAAACTATTAGGAATTTCCAACTCTCCCCAATTGGTATCATTAGGTTCATCATTAGAGTGTTGGTGATGAACTTGCTCCAATTCATCTATGACTTTAACATAAGCATAAGTTAGGCTTTAAGTAGGTTCCATGCAAAGTGTGCTACTTTCAAAATCAATTGTTAGCCACTAGGTATCCTCCTATTTTGTGATTGCTGCATAGAGGCACTTTTGGATTTCAAATTCATCTACACACTATCTACATGCTTTGATTGATGTTCTTTTGATAGACCAAATTTTTTGCAGATAGTTGCACTTGGTATCGATGTATGAAATGCATGGAACTATCTTCTTCTTGATCTTTCTGAATGCATTTTCCCTAGAAATATCTATGGAAAGATCTCTGATGTCCATTCATGCATCAATAGTGCTCAACCAAGCCCTTCTCATAATGATTGGAAAGTCCCCTTTGCAATTGTCAACCTTAATCACTTGGAAATCGATAGGATACGACCACCCATAGATAGTGGTCACAAGATCCTGCACTAATCCCAAGGGAATAGTGATGGACTGATATGCTAATTCTAAATGGATGTTTCTCTTCTTATGTGAAGGCAGGTTCTAGGCATTGTATATTTCATGGGAAATCAGGTTGACACTAGAACTTGATTCAATAAAAGCCTTGAATTGCTCATTTATAGTGATCTGCAAGTAGATGAGAGGACTACCAGGATTAGCCTTTTTCCTAGGAAGGTTTCCAACCTTGATCCAATTAGATATAAGATGGGTTAATATGACTGTGCAGATCTTAGGAGGCATTTGGTTTGAAGGGCTCTCAAAATGAATGAATGCAAAGGATGAAGGAGACATAGGGTAACCAACTACATAAGTCAATAAGGGCTTGTAGGATTATTATTTTGAAAGAATGGTCGTTTATGGGATCTAGGTTTCAAACCACTCGACTAAAAAACTAGTTGTAAGTTAATGACCCTAGAAGGATTACATTATTATGGTTGCATGGGAATCTTGCCCTACATGGATGGAGTAGGTAGTAACTAGGTTGAGGGTGGAGGAACATGTGTTGAAGGATGATGAGGATGATAAGGATATAGGGATTTCCCTCTAAGAGACGAAGAATGAGTTTTGTAGTACTTTGGAGGGTAGTACTGATGTTGAAAACAAGTGTGATTGGAAGAGTTGCATGAAGACATGGGTTGCTGAACATAGTACCCATAATGATCTAGTTGCTTGTAAGGGTATGTTATGGTGAACCTCCCTCATACTATCGCACGAGACCATTGTCAAAAAAACTATCCTATAAAATCATATACTATTTCACTAAGCAATGTGCAGAAAGGTGGATTGATGTGCAAGGAGGTAAAATGTCACTAGCAGGTGGTTATAAAGCAGAGAACGAAGACTACTTTAGAGGGGGGAAGTGAGGGCCTCCTTAAAAAATTAGGCTCTCTTCTCAAATAGCTGTGTCTCTCTCCATTGAGGTGCATGCAGATGGGTAGGGGGGGGGGGGGGGGGTCTTCAGGGACTAAGAAACCAGTAGATGGTGATTTTCTCTCTCTCTTTTCTCCTATTTTTATTGGGGTGATAGCAGCATAGCTGATGCACATAGACGGTGGGCATGGAAGGCAGGTTCTACATTCTTATTTCTTTATTCTTGACAATGGACCAACAATAGTCAATAGTGGCAAAGCTGCATGGACAATGATCAATAATTTGAACAGGAAACTAAGAGGTAATAATTTTCTTTTTCCTTTTTGTGATAGACCCATGATGGTAGTAGACATAGGATTGGAGATAGTAACGCGTCTATTGACATGTGATAGTGGGATCTAGTGGCTCATTCTTTCTCTCTCTCTACTACAGTGTTATAGTAGTAAACAACAATAGTTATAAGCGTGAGTTCTATAGTTCCATTCTATTTTTGGTGGGTGGTACATCTACGGTAGTGTTCTCCAAACAGGGACAAAGTTTCCACTCTCAAGCTTGTAATGAGGCACATTCTATCTATGCATCAGAGATGCATTTGTAGGCATCTTCATCTAGCCTCTTCTCTCTCCCTCCCTCCTCTAATGACTACAAGCAATGTTGGCTATGGCAATGTTTGCAACGGACCAATGGCAAACTATAGTAGTAGCTAGGAAGCAGGAAAAATTTATTTTGGTTGCCTTTTGTATTCTTAAATTTGATACACTCATTCCAATTAAAATTCTTATTTTTTTACTATTTTTAAAAGGCCACATAACCCTCTCTAGCTAAGACTATTCCCAAGTTTTCATACCCATATGGAAGGCACCCTATGCAATAGTCTCCTCAAATGAGTCTTCTTTTTTGGTGTTGGTGTGACCAAAATTTATGTAACAATACGTTTTTGGCACTAGAAGGACAACCTTTCTCCTGCCTTTTGTTTATTAGTTCTTCTTGCCATTTTCTTGTGGCTATTTTGTTTTTTGATCTTGTTTTGTAACTTGTTGAATTTTTTTCTAAAATACCTTTGTCTTTAGACCCTTTATTTTTTGCCTTTTTTTTACGCTTTCCATTTTTTGAAAATTGTTGTTGCCAAAACCTTTTTTATAACCCTTATTTTTAGTCCCATTTTTGAATTTCTGATTTTGATGGTTCTAAATTGGATGAGGTGGTTTTATTATTCAATTTTAAATTTATTTTTCTAAAATTTTTCTTATTTTATTATTTTCCTTTTAAGATTTCATGGTTTTTATTGTTCCTTGTACTTGCATGCAATTTGTTGTTTAGGGGCTAAGTGTTGTGGCCAACCTCACCCATGGTATCGCACAGGGGCATGATCAACAAAACTATCTTGTAAAATCATATACCATTTCACTAAGTAATGTTAACATGTGGGAAGGTGGATTGATGTGCAAGAAGGTGGACCAACATGTAGGAAGATGGATCAATGTGCAAGGAGGTGAAACATCACTAGTAGATGGCTATAAAGTAGAGAATGAAGATGATGTAAGAGGGGAAAAGTGAGGGCCTCCTTAACAAATTGGACTCTCTTCTCGAACAATTGCATATCTCTTCATTAAGGTGCATGTAGATGGGCAAGGGGGGTCTTTAGGGGCTAAGAAACTAGCAGATGGTGGTTTTCTCTCTCTCTCTCTCTTCTCATGTTTTTCTTGGGATGACAGTGGTGCAACTAATGTGCATGAATGATGGGCGTGGCAAGTGGGTTCTACAATCCTATTTCTTTGTTCTTGGCAATGGATCAATGACACTTAGCAGTGGCAAAGCTGCATGGACAATGATCAACAATCTTAGTAAAAAACCAAGAGGCAGAAATTTTCTTTTTCCTTTCCATAGTAGACCTATGATGGTGATAGATGTAGGATTAGAGATAACAACATGTCTACTGGCACATGATAGTAGGATCTAGCAATTTACTTTCTCTCTCTATCTCTTTCTTTCTCTCTTTATGCTACGGTGTTATAGTAGTAGACTGCAGTAGTTGCGGGCATGGGTTCTACAATTTTGTTCCTTTTTTGATGGGTGGTACATCCATAGTAGGGTTATCCAAATAAGGATAAATTTTCCTCTCTCATGTTGGCAATGAGGTTCATTTTATCTATGCTTTAGAGATGCATCAATGGGCCTCTTTTTCTAGCCTCTTCTCTCTCTCCCTTCTGCAGTAGCTATCGGTAATGTTGGCTATGGTAGCATCTGGAACAGATTCTTGTAATTGTGACATAATAGGGCAACATCCCTTAGGATGTTCATAATGGAAAATGTCACACCCATCATCATCATCTGATTCTAACTCCACAACCTCTTCTATTGTAGCAGCTTTACCCTCTCCCCTTTGGTAGGCACATTCAACTTCCTTTCTTCTCTTATGATCACACTGCTACCTTGCTCTTTGGATTCTTCTATAATTGTTAAGGTAGTTTGAAATTTTTCATCCAAAGATTCCCACATTTTATCAACTTTAGCCAAAGTTTCAAACATAGATTTTTGAATCGACAAGATTTTTTGCTACACCACTTCATCAAGTGATGCCTCCTCCTCACTGTCATAGAGTCAGACCTTCCTTTTTCTGATGGAAGGGTCTCGACTATACTCCTCAGCACTTTCCCATTTTCTCAACTCACCTTCTTATTTTGCATCCTACTCAATTAGCTTTTGAATCTGATGGACTCTTAATTTTGATAATCTCCCTTAGGCATAGATGTCAAGAGTTCTCATTTTTTGATCAAAGTCCACCTATGATATGGAAAAGTTGCTCCTACTAAGAATAACCATGGCTAGGACATCTATGCAAGAGGGAATAATACCTGTCCATGGCTATGTCCAAGGGTTCATGTGTTTCTTGTTGCTAGCCTTGGATTTTCTTTCTCAAATTGGACACTATAGAGTATGTCTAATATTTGTCATTGAGTAGCTTAAGCATCGTACTCCATATGCAAATTGATTCAGGCTCCAAGAAGTGATACCAAGTTTCTACTTCTTTTATGAGTGTCCTTGGAAATAGCTTAGGATTCTACTAGTTGTTTTCTATGTTCTACAAGGCATAGGCATCATGAAAGGCTTGAAGATGGATTTGTGGATCTAAGTTATAGTCCCCTCAAATATAGGGATATTGTTCATATCCAACCTCTTGATTTTGCTATCTTTCACATGTTTGGTTGGAATTTTTAGTACCTCTATAATGTTTAGCATGCTTCAAGTTGCTAGCAAAGGTTCATCATCATCATGATTTCAATGATGCCTATGATTTCTCCTACTACCCCTTTGTTCATGGCAAGGCCTATGATCATTGTCTCACCATTCACCTCCATCACAGTTTCATCCTTTGTGGTGTCAATCAGAACTAGAAGAGGAAGAAGAAGATGTAGATGAAGAGGAAAAATGGGGAGGAGAACTACCACCACCATAGTGTCTACCACCTCATATAAATTTTTCATGGTCATGATCATTAGGTTCACTATCATCATGTTGCTTGTGTGAGCCCCTAGCTTGACTCCCACTTTTGCTTGAACCTGAATTATTGATAGTGAAGTGTGTGGGTTCAAGTCCCCTTTACCAGGGTCAAGGGATGAAGAATATTTAGGTTGAGAACCCCCAAAGGAAGGATTCTCATCATTTTGGTTCAATAGGAACAAGGGGTTAGTGAATCATTTCCCCTTCTTAGCTTCATGGTGCTTCTCTTGGTGCCAATCTTGTGTGTGTTGTGTTTCTATGGGATGGTAGCCTTGATAGTCATGATCCTACATAATGTATTCATCATGGAGAGCCTAGATGCCCAACCTCTTAAGAGTTCAAAATAGCATCCCAGGAACAAATCGGTTAGGAGGCAACATAATGTTTCCCTTCATGTCTCTCCACTATAGAGATTCATCCTAATGCAAGATGAAGGTGAAATTAGGTACAAACTCATCTAGGTGAGTGTACACCACTTTGAATTCTTGGGGAACTAGTGGTTTTGATTCATCATGCTTGTGAGAATAAGATATTTTGGATTAAATAAAAATTTAGTGTGCTTAAACTATAATTATAATTATTATTATTTGAATGATTGTGACCTTAGGATTTATTCCAACAATCTTAAATAATATTTACTAATTCCTAGATAGGGCATGTATCAAACTACAAGTCCTTGATAATGGCACCAATGATGAGTAGTGAGTAGACCCTACGCCCAACCTTACAAATCACTAAGCCTTCATGTGCAATCTAATTGAATTCCATGGACATATAGCCTTCTAAGTACACTAGTCTCTAGGAAGTGAAACTAACCGTTGCAATCATTGTCTTCCTAATTATACTGGTGAAATGCAAAGGTATGGTTAAGTGCAACTGAGGCATACGATTTTTGTGATTTTTATGTTTTATGTTTTAAGTCACTTAAGAATAAAGAATAAAGGATTGAAGATGTTTAATCGCTACTTTAATTTAACTAGCTCATGTTTAACTAATCCTAGCATAAGTATCCATTTCCACTTGTGATACACATCCTGAACACATTTAATGCTATTGAGTTACCTAATGTTAAGTGTTACTGGGATCACTAAGCTCCAAGTGTATGCTCGAAATGGTTGTACTTATGTGCTTAATTTATTGCTATTTAATCTAGCTTAATTTGTTTCATAATTAATCATTTAATTACTTAAAGAATTAAAGGGAATTACATAAAATACAAAATGCATAAAGAAAAGAAATAATGTATTTCAAGGTGCTGCAAGGTTTATCAGAAATCTCATCTTTATTATCGCACACATTGTCATGCTTAGGTACAATAGTGCTTAAATAAAGATTCATACACTCTTTGACTCCTACTATTAGCACTTAGAAAAATATTCAAACTTTCAAGTGGAAAAACTACTAGAGCTTCACTACAACTATGAAAAATATTTCATAAACATGGTGGGTGAGCACATATTTATAGGCAAAAATAAAGACTATGTCAACAAGGTCACATTAATGCATTAAATCATACATTGACACGACCTCATTAATGTAACCCATGGCACAAATCATTACAAATGCATCTCCTACAAAAGCTTAGCTTTTAGGGAAGACATTTACTATTTTTGCAAGACATCTACTTTAAGGCCAAGATATCTCCTGCATAGGCAAGACATCTTACTTAAGATGTCTTGCACTCAAGGGAGATGTCTTGTGCAAGACATCTTCGAACTAGAGAAGACATCTCCCTAGAGATGTCTTCTTCATAGACAAGACGTCTCACCAAATATGATAGGCAAAAGAGCAAGACATCTTCTCTCTTCTCAAGAAGTTTCATGTCAATTCCAAGCCTTATCCAAGACATGTTCTAGCCCTTCAAAACATCTTATTCAAACCTAAAACTTGCAAAACATGAACATATGGAGGAATAAGAGGATTAGAAGAGGTGTCCCTACACTAGTAGAGTTCAATAAGAAAAGAAGCTTTCAAGTATCTATTATTGGACAAGGAAGTGCTCAATCCTTAAGAGTTTCAAGGGAGAAAACCAAGAGCTTCATCAAGAAGACCAAAATATATCCCAATTCTAAGATGGTATATGTTATAAATCAAGAAGAGTCCTACCATATGAGTCATGGAGGATGAAAGATCAAAGTTAAGGAAGAGACCAAGAATAAGGGACTTCTTCAAGGAGGTCAAGAACACTAATAGAATGTATGAGACTTATTCTTTTTGCAATTTTTTTGTATCTAGTAACAAGGAATAATAGTCATATCTCTCATTGTAGAGCTAGTATAATGAACACTAGTATGTTATTTTAGGTTGATCAAATGTCATAATATAAGTCATGATTATTATGTTGATTGTGTTGAATTTAAGAGTCATGTTATGGATGCTAGAAGCAATATGAATTTTGAAACCATTATTAGTAAGAATGTAATACCTCAATATTTAGAACCTTGGGCCTTTGTTTTATTATTTGTTTTCTTATGCTTGGTTGTTAAGCATAAGGATATATTTAAATATATTATGTTAATGATGTATTGTATCTTCCTAGTGGTTTATGCAAGTGCATTCTAATGTCTTTCTTATGCTCATATTTATAGTTGTTATGCAATTTGAGGATTGAACCATTGATTTCTTAGTTGTATGTGATACTTGACATTTTATTAATCTTTTATTTTGTTTATTCTTTTATTCTTCCTAACTTTGTATTATTCTATTATTATGCGATGAAAGCGTATTACTCTTAGATGGATAGCTTGGTAGAATGGTGATTATTCATTGCTGGTATGTTATTTATGTTTATAATTTTATATTTTAATTTATTCTAAGGTATTTAGAATAAAGTAAGAAAATAGTAACAACACGTAAAATTTTTAGGTTCTATTCTAGTTACTCTTTATATCATCTTAGAACTTATTCTTGATCATGTAGGCTTTTTCCAATATTTTCTTGATGACTTTTAACCAATTGGTAAACCATTTGAGCCTTTTGAGAAAACATGTAACTTGATCTTAGAAATAAGATTATTTCATTGATATTTTTAGAAGCTCCAAAACCTTGAGTTGGTTATAAATACTTGGTAATGCTATCTCTCTTAGCATCAACTATGCATTGCTCTCTCTCTCATTCTCTTACTCATGGCTATTAGTGATAAATCTCTTAGAGGTTTCTAGATTTGAATTTGTTCTTGCTTGGTGAATCTTTCCTCTTAACTAATCTCTCAATCAATTTTTCTCTTACAACTTAACCTTCTTTAATTCTAAATTTCTATTTTTTTTCTATGTCGACCTAACCTTGCTTTTTGTTATCAATCTAACTCTTGTTTACTATTCTGAATATCATAATTTACCACTATTACTACTGCTATAACTTCTTATTACTATAGTTACCACTATCATAATCTAATATTACCATGATTACCACCATGATTACCACCACCATTACCTACTGTTACCATGGTTATTGTTATTGTTACCTATTGCTATCAGTATTGCCAATATCATTACCGATTGTTACATGTTATTACTAGTACATATGACACTTTAGACTTATCATATTATGGAAATTTGATATGCCATTATTTTAGATGATGATAGCTAGCAAATTATTTGGGCATGAATGGATGTATCAAAGGTGTTAGGAAGCTAGGATACAATGTGTAGAATATTGATATTAGTTAGTTAACCATGATATAGTTGACTTCGAAGTTGGATCATTAACTTTAGTAGCATATATTCAATATTGGTAGGGTTTCATTAAATAACATGATTTGTAGGTGGTGTTGATATTTTCTAGTTGTTCATGATATAGTTATAAAATTAAAGGACCATAGATCTACAATCTAAGCTAAGAAATAATTATAACTCACTTAGAACACACAAATTCTTGTAAAACTCTTTTACTGATAATTATTTCCTACTATAATTATATAGGGTATGATCTCCCAAGAATACATTTGGAGAGATAATCATGACTCTAGGAAATCATGAGGATGATCCTTATCAAATCACTTAAGGATCTTCTTACTAAGAATGAACTAATTATAGGAATGGATAGAAAGTACAAATAAAAAATCTAATCTTGTTTAACATAGATTTAAGGATGATATCTAATTAATTGTTTTGTGAAACATCTAATCATCATATTCTACAACCCCATAAGAGGTTTTAATCTAAGGAAGCCTATAAAAGATTTGAATTTCTCATGTTTCATAATCTTAGTTAAAATATCTACCATTTGAGCTTTAGTTCCATAATGTGCCAGGATTATGAGATGATGATAATTAATATCCATGTGTTTGGAGCACCCATAATGGAAAGGATTATAAGTCATTGTAATAACGCGTGTGCTAGTGTAGTCTAGACAAATGGAAGGTTCTAGACTATATCCCATTTTAGTGAAAATGGAGTGGATCCATATGACCGACGTCAGAAAATTTTATTTGGCTATGTATTCTACTTTAGCTATTGAGAGAGTGATTATAATTTGCTTCTTTAATTCCCAAGAGATAAGTGATGGACCAAAGCAAAAACAAAAACTAGAAGTTAACTTACAATCTTCAAGGTCATCTTCCCAATTTGCATTAGTGTATCCTCATATCTTGAAATTTTTGTATTGATGAAATTTGATCCTCTAACCTATTGTAGTTCTTAGGTATCTTAGAATCCATTTCATAGCTTTCCAATGAGATTCATGCAAATCTTTCATGAATCAAGAAAGATAATTTCCAACAAACTAAATATCTAGATAGATATTGAAAAGATAGATGAGGCTACAATAAGGGATCAACTTAAGGAAGGATTGATAGATGAGGATCTATCATTCTTGGTAAGTTTGGTACCAAGGAAGAGTGGTGTGTCAAAGGAATTACATTTTATCATGTCAAATGTTACAAGCAAGGATTGGACAAACTTCATTTGAAAAATCAAAATAGATTTAGGTCATTAGACAACTTGAAAACAAAAAAAATATGACATCTTCTCCAAGCCACACATTTCAAATTCATTTTTCATAGCATTAAGAAAGTTATTTCCTAATGCAAGTGTAGATGAAAAATTGATTATGTTATCTATGTATAAGTAAACAAACAAAAATATAATCTATGTGTAGTGGTAAGAAGTTGATGAAATACTTGGTTGGTCCAATATTTGATCCAGATGGAATAGAAGAAATGGTTGGCAATGTTAGTGTAGCGAATGAACACAAGGAAATGGTGGTAGTCATGATAGGTAATAAACCACCACTCAGAGGCATAGAACCAAAATGTTATTTCAAATTATGTTTTGTAGAACTTATTGGATTTATATCCTAACGTGGAGCACTTATGGAGATAGATTGTGATGGCAAGGACTCATGAAACTCAGGATGACACTAGTATAATTTAGTAGATGGATTATCTTGTGTAATAAATGGAATAGTTAAATGTCAATTTGTATGATCTTGATGGCCAAGCCAAGATGATAAATCAGGATAGTGTGATATACCAAATGCAGAAGAGCTAGCTTGTAATAGTGGCAGATATACAGAAGTGAAGGGAAAAATATCACCTTGATTGCCATACTTGTGCTGTTGAAATATACAATTCTTTTTTAACCCTGGGATGTAGAATGGTTGTTGTAGTAATGCATCCTTTATGGAAGAAGTATAGAAATTATGTGATTGTTGATGTTAACACTTCCCATGCTCTCATGGGGCCATGATTATCAATGCCTTTTTTTCTCTCTCCTAATAACCACTATAAAAATCATGCAAGGGATGGTGACAGTAAACATTACTATCAAAGATTGTTAAATCAAGACATAGTGGGCACTTAAATTAGAGATCATGGGTAGTAATGGTCAAGTGGTGGTCATTCATGGTAGTAACTGCAGTCATTAGTGGTGTGGCTATTGTAGCAAAACATGGATGTCATTATTGGTTGGTCGTAGAAGCTATAAAAAGGGGGCCTTCTCTCTTCACAAGAGGGAGGAGAGGCAACTCAAAGGAGACGACGATCTCTTTTTTTTCTTCTTATACCAAAAAAAATAGAAACTATAGTTTCTCTTTCTTGGAAGGAGGATCTAGGGCTTCCTCTCTAGAGGCAATGGTTTCCTCTTTTCTCTTCTTTTTTTTACAGGTTTCCAGCTGATCTTTGAGGAGGGTCCAAAGCAGGAGCTAGTAGCTCAAAATCGAATCCTTGTGAGTCTTCTCGACAATAGCAAGAGGGTTCTCTCTCTCTTCTTTCTATTTGCAACAACTCAGGAATCACAGCCCACGTGCAGGACATGAGATGTGTGATTTTCTTTGGGCCAACAACTTATCTTGGTGGTGCAGACGTGGGTGGATGATCTTCCTCTCTACGGAAGTGCATAAAAGGTGGTAGATGATGGCAAGATTTGAGGACCATAGTTGCTTCCCTATGCAAACTGCAGTGGGTAGTCTCTCTTTTTCTTTTTTCTTCTCCTCCTCACTCCCTCTTCCTCTCTACGGCGATGACGTTCTAGGCGGCGCACATGGCTAGCAGAACGGCGGTACCAAGGAAAATTTATTCATTTTAGTTATTGTATTATTGAATTTTTTAAAAAATAGTATTTTAAATTCTTGATTTTCTAGCTGAGACTATTCCTGGGTTTCCGAACCCATACGGAAGGCACCCTAGGCAATAGTCTCCTAAAACAAGTTTTCTTTCCCAGTGTTGGTATAACAAAAATTTATGCATCAATAGTGATGTGGTTTCAAACAGTGGTGATGAAAAGGTTGAATGCAAAGGTTGCTTGGTAGAAGAAGCCCATTTTCCATATGATTGTTAATATTGGAAATATCTTTACCATTTCCTTCAAAGACATTTTTTTTATTGAGGAGATCCCACAACAAACTTGTATTTTTCCTCCAAATTGTTTATTAGGATTGACAAAAAATTCAATGAAGTTTATCTCCCATGTATCAAAGATTTATTTTTTTTCATTATCATAACATCTATATGCTTTTTAATTCTTGGAATAGTCATTAAAGATACATTGTTTTTCTTTTGAATTTGATTTCTACCTAATTTGTATAGGGATTTGTACATAATAGGCAAACCCAAAAAAACTTAAAATGAGAAATGTTAGGAGGGTAACCATACCAAAATTCATAAGGTATCTTCTCTTGAATTAATTTGGAAGGCATCCTATTCAAAATATAAATTGATATTGAACATGCTTCTCCCAAAAATTTATTTTCTAATCCTAACATTTGCAATAAGCATCTTGCCATTTCAACCACTATCCTATTTTTCCTCTCTACTATACCAATTTTTTGAGTAAATGATGCTGTGGTTTGATGAGGAATTCCATACTTTTTTGCAAAATTCATTAGATTAACGTTCACCACCATGATTTGTCTAGATTTTTTTAATTGTATTGTTACTTTGATTTTGTGCTTCCACCTTGAAATTTTTTAAAAGGTCTCAATGTTTGATCTTTTAATTGAAGAAAATATCCTCAATAAAATCTTGAAAAATCATTTACTATGATCAACATATATTAGCTTTTTTCTAGTCTCAATATTACATGGAATCACATAGATCCATACGAACTAGATCTATTTTTTTGTGAGATCTATGTTCTTTCTTAGGAAATTACAACCTTGTAATTTTTCCTAGTTGACATATACCAGAATCAAGATTGTTTGAAAAAGAAAA
Organism: Gnetum montanum; assembly: GCA_015680685.1. Classification (NCBI taxonomy): domain Eukaryota; kingdom Viridiplantae; phylum Streptophyta; class Gnetopsida; order Gnetales; family Gnetaceae; genus Gnetum; species Gnetum montanum. Next base: position 10,819 of record MNCI01032712.1, on the reverse strand, counting down.
TTTTGGCATACCTCTAACAATTTCTCCTCCTTACATGTAGTCTAATGAGCCAAAATTTATATGTCCCAATCTAGCATGCCATAGGGATAGTATGTCTTATATGATGGTGAGGCAATGAACATCTTTTTGCATCTACAACTTATACATCTAATTCTTACTAATGGGGATAATGAAAATACCTTTGTCATCATTAGCCTTAGAAATCTTACCAATATCTTTTTTAAATTCTACATAATAACCTTCATTGGTAAATTTCCTAACACTTAATAAATTTTTTAAAATATCTAGAATATAATAAATCTAGAAGATACTATATTTGTTACATTAAGTCGTTATGATGGCATGCAATCCAATCCTGATAATGGTTAGCTTTTTTCCATTACATAAAGTTATATTTCCATCATATTTTTCTATATTTAAGAACAATTTATTATTCCCAATTATGTAATTACTTCAACCACTATCAACATACTAAATATTGTTGTTGCTAGCATCTAGTACCTTTGTGGAGATTAGGAGTTGATCTTCCTTCTTTTTAATATAAAATAGTTGTCCACCTTTTTGTTGATCCTTTTGCTGATCTTCATTTTCTAACATTTTTTTTCTACATTTATTTTCATACTTCTTTCTAAAGCAACATTCTAGAGCATTGTAGGTGTTGGTGCCTTAAAAATTACAATGCTTACTTTCGCTTAATTGGTTAGATCTTCCAAGATTATGACCTTCAAATCTACCACAACTACATCCATGTCCTCTAAATGAGAATCCACCTGAGGATCTTTGATTTTGATTTTGAGTTAACATTCTCTGAAATTATGCTTGAAATGCATTTGCTATTGAATCCTTATGATTAGTAACTATTTACTCATATGTCCTTAATATTCCTATGAGATCAACCATGATCATCTCATATGTCCTTAATATTCCTATGAGCTCAACCATGATAATCTTATTAAGATCTCTTACTTCTTCAATAGCCATAACAATGAGATCATATTGTTTGGCTAAACTATGAAGGAATTTTCCAATAACACACCTTTCCATAAGCATTTCTCCATAGGATTCAAGTCCATTTTAAACTTGTTGAACTTGTTGAAATCGATTGATGTATTGATCAATAATTTTTGAATCTAGCATGTGCAAAGACTCAAAATATTTCCTTAATACTTGTAGCTTGATAACATGAAGTTTTGATAATACATTGTAAGTAATTTTTAGTGCATCCCATGTAGTTTTACTAGTTTGATGCATGATAATTTTAGGAAAGATTGTTACATCTAACCTAGATTGAATGATGAATAATATCTTTGCATCTTTCTTGGAAAGCTCCTTAAATTTATATTCTTTTATTCTTACTTAAAAGTTTGAAATGTTACTTGATCAACATCTTTGAATCCATTTTCAAAAAATCCCCATAAATCTTGTCAGATCAAGAATGTCCACATACTGATTGCCCAATATTCATAAATTTCTTGATTAAAGACAATAAATTGGAGAGACATGGATCCATGATTCTAGGCCATTTTGGAGAAATTTTTTGTGAAGGATCTAAACTAATCTTGCTATGATACGAAATGTAAAACTAAAGGGCCATGGATCTATGATCTAATATAAGAACAAATGAAGAACTTACTTAGAACACGCACACTCTTATAAAACACTCTTACTAATGGTCATTTCTTGCTACAATTATATAGGGCATGATCTCTGAAGAATAGATTTGGAGAGAGAACCACTTCTTTAGAAAATCATGGGGATGATCCTTATCATATCACTTAAGGATTTTCTTAATAAGAATGAACTAATTATAGGAATGGATAGAAAATACAAATATAGAATTTGATCTTTTTTAACTTAAATTTAAGGATGAGATCTATCTACTTGTTTTATGGAACATCTAATCATAATATTCCATGATAGTTGACTTCCAAGTAAAACCATCAACCTTAGTGACATGTAGTCAATATCAAAGTTAGGTATTAGCCCTTGATGGCTAGTATAGTTAGTATTAGCCTTAAAAATATTCTATGTTTGATGTTGGAAACTCACAGGAGTATTATTGTTAAATGCAAATCATGGATTAATGGTAGCATAATACATTAATGGTAATGTTAATTATTTTGATTAATGAATATGTTAATAGTTTATGTTTTGATTAATTGGTATTGCTCTTGGTTCTAATAGTGTTTTTTGTGGCATGGGTGGCATGGGTCTCATCTTCCAATCTTATTCAATGAAGCTTCAAAGTGGATTTCCTTTACTATAAAGGTGTTCTAATCCTTCCTACATGTGTTTCATATAGATTTAGTAAAAACTTTAAAGGTGAACAAGGAGGAGTAGGAAGAAGGATTAACTTTGGATAAATATTATCTCTTTACATATTTCATTTCTTGTTATCATCCTTAATGGATTTGTTATTTAGCAATGAATTATTTTCCATTGATTCCTAATGTCTTGTTGTAATGAGACCCAAGTAGACATAAATGTGATAATGTAGACTTTCAAGTGGTTTCTAAAGTTATTAAGTTCTAAGATGCTTTATATGCCAAATGGTTTCCTAAATATTACAAGCTTTCTCAAGGATCTATTAAGTGATTAAATTATATTAATAATGCCCCATGGATGATTAAGTGTTTAATTAATTTTTTGCAAGTATTATTTTTAGGGTATAATAATTAGCCATTCTAATAATGGTAATGTGTTTAATTTTGGATGTAATGATGATGGCTATTGGGATAGTTATTATAAGAATATCATTATTAATGTTAGTAAGGATATTAATAGTAATTTTATTTTCCAAAAATTGGATATGTTTTCTATTAATTATAGCAATGAAAAATTTATGGAGTATTTTCATGAACATGATTATCTTGGCTATGATATGGATGAATAACAAAAAAGCAATTTAAGTGGTTGTAATATTGATGTTAAAGAAAGGTTGAGTGGAAAACTTTCAAACATCAAGAAGAAGAAGGTTAAGAAGATGAAAATGACCTAAATAGTTCTTCTTTATTGTAATCTTTCTTTCTTATTGTATGTGTGTGCATAAAATTATGCTAGTGTGTATGAGTGCATGTATTTCGTTGCATGTGTGTTAGTGTTGGATGATGGAAACAAGTATTTGTGATCTTTAACCATTTCATTTATATTATAGCTTGTGATGCATGTATGTCATGTAAGATGATGAAGGTAAAATATTATGAGCTTGAGCCATTTTATAGATGTTGTGATTTTTGTGTCCATGTGTTTTTGTTCTAAGTGAAGGAGCATTTAACATCCCAAGTGTAAGAGCCTCTTATGTGAAAGTCAAAAATATTTTCTAAGGGGAAGGAAGATGATAAGTATATAAACCCATATTTTTAATATAAATTATACCATTAGTATGTTCAAGGATCATTAAGAGTTTGTGGTATTAGTTTGGGATAATTTTACTTTCATTTGGATGAGTTTTGGGTTTTGGATGGGTTATTACTAGGGATTATTAGTCACTACCACTATAGTCTAGAGATTACTAGCTTATGCTAGTAGTAGTAGCTTGTAGTTTAAAGAAAACTTTTGGAAGATTTACTAGTACGAGAAACTATTGAGTCATAATCTATTCATAGTGAGGGATTGCTAGGAAGATGCGGGTCACAATTTGGTCACATTTGGACATTACAATATGGATTTTCTTAAAACCTATGGCTCATGCTAGTCATAGTTTAGTTGTAGTTTAAGACTACTAGCTCATGCTAGTTGCAGTAGCTTGTGGTATGCAAAAAGTCAATTTTTAAAGAAGATACATTTGCCAAACGAAAGGCAACTAGTCAAGAAGGAAGTCCAATGGTCAAGGAAACTTATAAAACAAAGAAACATCCAATTTGAGAGGGGCCTTTTGATCTCTCTCTATGTCTTGCATTGAGAGGAAGAGTATAGGGATAAGAGAGATGTACTATGCTAGGTGAGGCCATTATAAAGCTTAGTTGTGAGCATTGGTATATCTTGGGTTATGAGAGTGAGCGATTGTATTGGATTTTGTTCCAATCCTTAGGTGTTATCTACTTTTAAGCATTTGTACTATGATTTAGCATGAATAAAGAAGTTGTTTCTTTTTGGTTTAAGCTTTGATTTTTTAAGCTTTTAAATTCCTTGAGTTTCTAAGGCAAATTGAGTTTGAATTATGTATGGGTGTTGATATCCTCACCAATCCATAGTTGATCAACTTTAATTGCATAATTTGTATATGCCTTGTTAAATTCATCAATAACATACCAAAAAATATTAACAAAAATAGATAACATTTCATTACTTTTATATTGTTGTAAAACTAAAAAGTTTATGTAGTATTTAATTTTTAATTCAAGAATTATTTTTTGTATAAATTTTGAAATAAAATTAAGTAAATCATAATCAACTTTAAGTTTGATAAGTCTACTCCATAATTTTTCATTCACAATAAAATAAAACACTTTAATAAAATTAATGATGAAAATAAATAGTTTGCCTTGTTTTTCCTTTTCTTTTTCAACGCAATATTTAAGAGTAACTAGATGATTTATTATAGAATGCTTTATTTTAAATCCTTCTTGTAAAACTATATGTAACTTTTTTTTACCCAACATTCTAATTTCTTAGTAACTAATAATTTTCAAAAAATTTACTAATCATGATTAATTTGTAATTATTTAAATATGATTTAACTTCCTTATAAACAAAATATAACAACTTTATTAAGTATTCACTATCTTGTTGAATCATATTAATGTCCTTCATTAAGAATTTTATAAAATTTTTTATTAAAAATAATTCTCCACCACATTTTAGTAATTCAAGAAATGATTCTACTACATCTACAACATTTTTAGAAATTAAATTTTAGTTCCCTTTACTACTTCATCATATGTAAGTTGTAAAATGTTTGGGGTGCATGCAATTAGTTATATTATTTACCTTGAGGTAAAATAGATTTTTATAGACCACTTTACTTTATACAAATGGAATATTATTATTTAGATATTTTTTTTCTAAAAAATTCTTAAAAATTTTTATGGATTTTACTTTATCATTTTCATCATATTTTTTAATGCTCTTTTAGATATTTCACTTTTTTTAATTGAAGCAAGATTAGCTATCAAAAGTTCTTATAAAAATGAAGCCTGTAATATACTTCTAACCTACGCCTAGGTTAGTGAATGTTACATTTAGCATCAAAGCGAGGTTTTTGATAAGTATTTTCAAATTTATAGTGTAGGGATACTACCAAGAAGAATTATTAAAACCCTAAATAGGAAAAACCTTGTACAATCCAATAGGAAGGTTTTGCAAGATGATTTGGTATAGGGGATGTTCACCTATATGAAGAACTAAAACTAAATAACTATATTTAATGGTGAACAAAATCCCAACTTGAATAATGGGGGTACATGACCTATTGGGTAAGTGCTTATAAAATAATTTAAGTATTTGAAACCATCAAATTTTGATGAAGTAGAAGATCTAGAAGTAGCATTGGAGTGGTTTAGGATAGAAGAAGCTTTTCAACTTATGAGTTGTACTATAGTAAAACACACTTAGTTGATAGCTTATCTACTTAAGGGTGTAGCTAACTATTGATGGAAAATAACTAGGGTGGTAAGAGGTTTAGAAGTCATAAAGGTAGAGTGGATTGCCTTTATAATAGTGTTCAAGGAAAGATATATGTACACAAAATTTAGAAAGACCAAGATGAAGGAACTAAACAACTTGAAGCAAGTTGTTCTCATTGTTTTGGAGTACAAAGCTACATTTCTCTTGTTAATTCAATTTCAATATTTCTATTGGCAAGTTCAATGATTCCATCAATTAGTAATTTCTCAAATTTTACTATTCTATGAGAAATATAGTAATGAGTGGCTCCACAATTAAACAACACATATACATTCCTAGAATTAATAAGACATTGACCTTCTATTATAGAGCTTTGATGATGAACCCCTTGATTCTCTATCACTACTCAAAGCTTCCTTGCTTAAGATGGTGTAGATTGTTCTATAGGTAATGATGAACTCTTTCCATTATTAGCTTCTCATTTTGGATAATCTCAAATCAAATGAGGGTCTTAAAATTTAAAACATCTTCACTTCTTTGACAGTGCTTAACTATTACTAGTCAGGAAGCCTTGCTCAATGTTAGCTCTTCTTTTATTGTAGCTTTGATTAGGAGTAGACTAACTTCTATTCTATCCTTGCAAATTATTCTTGTGTTAAATTCAGGAACAGATAAAGAACTGAAGAAAACAGAAAACACAGGCAACACACATAGCTTTGTGTGGCGTTTAGGCAAGCACACCACCAGAAATACATGAGAATTGTTATTAAATAATAACTGCTAGATACAATTATAGAAACAACAACATTTTTGGGCTATTACGGAAGAGAACGGAAACTGGACCAGTAACTACTGGTTAACTATTGCTCTAACTGCTGTTAACTACTGCTAACTATTGCTCACTGCTGTTAACTGGTTTTGACCCATGTTGGATTAGTCACCACTTAACTTAACAGTCTCCCACTTGGAGACTGATTAAACAAAAAAACAATGCCTCCTCATTGCTAACCATGGAGGCCTACTAAGGTTGTGCAAAGTTTTAGCTTAGCAAAGGTAACTGCCTTGGTTAACATGTTTGCAGGGTTGTTTGAACCAGGAATCTTCGTCAGCAATAATGTTCCATCATCTATCAATTCCCGGATATGATGATACCTTAGCTGAATGTGTTTGGATTTGGAATGGAAGACTGGATTTTTAGCTAGATGTATGGCACTTTGACTGTTAGTGAAAAGCTCATTGCTTTCCTGTGTCTTACCCAATTCTTTTAGAAGACCCTTCAACCAGATCATCTCTTTTCCAACTTCTGAGATAGCCATATATTCTACTTCTGTGGTTGAGAGACCAATGCTCTGCTGAAGTCGAGACATCCAGCTCACAACCGTGTTGCCCATGGTAAAGAGAAAACCAGTGGTGCTCTTCCTGCTATCCAAGTCACCTCCCAGATTTGCATCAGAAAAACCCTGTAGAGTAATGCTGCTCCTTTTAAAACAAAGTGTCATACCTGAAGTTCCTTTCAGATATCTTAGGAACCACTTTACAGCTTCCCAATGCTCCCTTCCTGGATCAGACATAAACCTGCTAACAACTCCCACTGCATGAGCTATGTCTGACTTAGTACATACCATAGCATACATCAAGCTTCCAACTGCTGAAGCATAAGGTACTTTGGCCATGTGTTTTCTCTCCTCATCTGTCTTTGGTGCCTACTCCTTGGAGACATGAACATGGCTTCCCATAGGAGTATTTCTGATCTTGGCATCTTGAAGACTAAACCTTTTCAGCAACTTTCCTATGTACTTTTCTTGAGATAGCTTCAATAATCCCTCTAATCTATCTCTAGATATGCTCATCCCAAGTATCTGCTTAGCTAGCCCCAAGTCTTTCATCTCAAATTTTCTTGCCAATTGCTACTTTAAGTTATCGATCTCCTTCATGGTAGTCCCTGCAACTAGCATATCATCAACATATAACAATAATATTATATAAAAGTCATTAGTATTCTTGAAATAGCAACAGTGATCCATCTCACTTCTAACAAAGCCATTTTTACACATAAATCCATCAAACATTTTGTACCATTGCCTTGGAGCCTGCTTCAACCCATACAGGATTTTCTTCAATTTACACACTAGATTTTCCCTCCCTAGAACTTGGAAGCCTTCTGGTTGTGTCATGTAAATGTCTTCTTTGAGGTCACCATGTAGAAATGCAGTTTTGACATCTAGCTGCTCTAGATGCAAATCATCAGTAGCCACAATACTTAGCACTACTCTAATGGCAGTCAACTTTACTACAGGTGAAAACATTTCTGTGTAGTCAATTCCCTTTTTCTATTGGAAACCCTTAACTACTAACCTTGCTTTGTATCTTTTGCTGCCATCATGTTCTTCCTTGACCCTGTACACCCACTTATTCTGCAATGCCTTCTTTCCTTTTGGCAACTCAGTTAGTGTCCATGTCATATTTTTGTGGAGTGACTTCATCTCATCTCTCATAGCCACCTCCCACTCAACAGAATCTGTTGCCTGCATTGCTTCATCCAAACATTCTGGTTCCCCAGCCTCAGTCAACAATAAGTAATGTAACGAGGGAGAGTACCTTTCTCTAGGCTTTGGTGTTCTTGCAGACCTTCTCAACTGAGGCTCTAGTGTGGTTGCTTCTGGAACGTCATTTTCATTTTCAGCTATCCTGTTTCTAGGATTTTCTTGAATCCTTCCATCCACATCCCTCTCAGAGATCTCTTCCAGTTCAGCCTTCTCACATTCCTTTTCTTGCTTCCCTGCAATGTTGGATTCTAAACCGAACCTATCCTTGTACACCATGTGTTCATTAAAAATGACATCCATGTGTCTGATAATTTTCCTATTTTGATCATCCCAGAAATGATAACCAAAATTATCAGAACCATAGCCAATAAAATAACATTTCTTGGCTTTAGGATTAATCTTATCTCTATCATTTGAATCAATATGCACATACGAGACACATCCAAAAATTTTCAAATGTGAAAGATTTACCTCCTTCCCAGTCCATACCTCCTCTGGTATTCTGAACTCTAATGGAACTGAAGGTGCTCGATTAATGAGGTAGGTTGCTGTGTTAATTGCATCTACCCAAGAGAACTTTGGTAGCCCAGAGTGTATTCTCATGCTTCTAGCTCTTTCATTCAAGGTTCTATTCATCCATTCAGCAATACCATTTTGCTCTAGCGTTCTTGGAACTATCTTGATCATCCTGATCCCATTTTCTGAATAGAAATTCTTGAATTCTTGGCTATCATATTCCCCTCCATTATCTGACTTTAGACATTTTATTTTTAAACCAGTCTAATTTTCTACTTTAGTTTTCCACCTTTTAAAAGTAGCAAACACATCAGATTTATTTTTAAGAAAATAAACCCATACCTTCCTAGTGGAATCGTCAATGAAGGTGACATAATAGCTTGAACCTCCAAGAGACTTCACTGGAGCTGGCCCCCATACATCTGAATGCACCAGTTCAAGCTTTTTAGTCTATGGTATCCTCCCTATCTTTGATAAAGTAACTCATTTTTGCTTCCCATAAACACAATCTTCACACAAGCCAACATCATCACACTTAAACTTTGGTAACTTTCCCTTTGAAGCCAACAACTTCATACCTTTTTCGCTCTTGTGCCCAAGTCTTCGGTGCCATAGGACTGAATCACCATCATAGTTAGTAACTGCAACTGCATCTTTCTTTGCTGTAGTTATGTACAATGTTCCCACCTTACTGCCTCATGCAACAACCAAGTTTCCCTTGGTAATCTTCCATGATCTATCGTCAAATGTTGTTGTATACCCATCCAAATCCATCTGACTCATGAAGATTAAATTTTTCTTAAGTCCAGGAACATGTCTTACATCTTGCAATTTCCATTGCATCCCTTGGGTGGTTTTTATTTGAACTTCACCCTTTCCCAAAATATCCAAAGGTTCATCATATGCAAGATAAACCTTTTCAAACTTCCCTACAACATAATTGTGTAACAATTCCTTGCATGGAGTGGAGTGGAATGAAGCACCTGAATCTAGAATCCAAGATTCAATGGGATTGTCCACACAACAAATCAAAGTATCAGTAATAATCTCCTATGCTGCATTCACTGATTCATCATCTTGAGTGTGATTTTTCTTCTTCTTTGATGCCCTGCACTGATTTCTAAAGTGACCCTTCTTGTCACAATTCCAGCAAACAACTTCCTTGTGATTTTTAGATTTTCCTCTGCCTCTGGACTTCGATCTACCATTACCATGGTTTTGACCATGTTGTGAGCTTCTACCT
>MNCI01032711.1:15815-32098 GCA_015680685.1 Gnetum montanum | reverse complement strand
TGCTTTGTGAGAGAAAAAAAGCCTTGCTAGGTTGAAGAGAAAGTTGTACAAAACTCCTATTAGACATTTGACCCTTTATGGTATTGAATGTTGGCCTATCAAAAAGCATTAGGCTCATCGCATAAGTGCGACAAGATGGGAATGCTAAGGTGCATGTTGGGTTGATTAGGAAATATTGAATCAACTCTCTTATTAGGGAAAGCTTGAGAGTAGCACTTATAGATAAGAAGATTAAAGAAAGTCATCTCAAATGGTTTGACTGTGTTAAGAAGACTAGAGAATGCACTTGTTACAAGAAGTCACTCTATTAAAGTTAAGGGAAAACAACAAAGAAGTAGATCTAAACATGACATGGTTTGGAAGTATAAAGAAAAAAATCAAAGATTTGGGTATTAATATGTATTTGGCTCCCAATGAAAATGAATGGCAAAAAAGAATTTATACAGTTGATTCCATGGAATTAGGAAAAGGGTAGAATGATAATGATAATAATTTGTAGCTATAAGGATGAAGCACTGTTACAAGAGCCTTACGCTAGAATTGAGATTATAATGTTAGTTCTTGTAATGATATGTGTCAGCAGTCACATGTTGAAAGATCCACATGTGATAATTCTAATTATTGTTATTTAGCATGTCATGAAGGTACAAAATGCAAAGATATCCAAGATTGTAATTTGCTAACAAGGAAATTGATATTTTATATGGGATATAGATAGTTGCAATGATCTATGAGTTATATATTTATCACTGGTTTAATTCCTAATTTGCTTATATTCTATATCTTACAGAAATAGAACCTGAATTTATTAATCTTCATCCTCATGGTGCCTTTTGCCCAACAAGATGGACTACCCTACTAAGGTAGGTGAAGGATTTGATGATGATTTTCTGCAACTGGCTGTCTACCTGATGTTATGGCTAAAACATACATTTTTATGGTGCCCCTAAGTGGCATATGTTTTGACATACTCTCTTGGGATTGAACCTATGACTTCCACAATCACAAGCTACCCTCTAAGTGGGCTATGCATTGTTGATAGAAACTAAATTTATTACTATATCTAGGAAAAAGGCCCAATGGATCTATTCTGTAGGACAGTTATGCAATTCAATTAATTTTGAACTTTCTTGAATATAATACCCCAAGGGAAAAGCAAGAATTTGAACCTATGACTTCCACAATCACAAGCTACCCTCTAAGTGGGCTATGCATTGTTGATAGAAACTAAATTTATTACTATATCTAGGAAAAAGGCCCAATGGATCTATTCTGTAGGACAGTTATGCAATTCAATTAATTTTGAACTTTCTTGAATATAATACCCCAAGGGAAAAGCAGGAATTTGCAACAATGTAGATTATCAGCAAATGTTCCAAATTGCTTGTGAGGAGACTGAATTGTAGTATATTTAAGGATGAAGTGATATTTATTCGCAATTTTGGTACTGGGAAAAATCTACATAACAGGACAAAATATTTTTTGGACTTCTTAAGATTTGAGTTTCAATTAAGCACTAATAAACTGGCACCAAGGAAGAGTGGGCAGGTTAGTTGATGATGTAACCTTGGACTCATGAATACCCCCATTGAATCGCAACAATGAAGCCTTCAAATTTGAACTCATCTCAATGGAAAGAGGCTTTGTGGCACATTGAAGGCAAATCTTGATAATAATGACTCCAGAAGTTTAAAGATTGACTGCACATTGAAGATGGATTTTTGGCACCGGCATTAGTTCAGAGATCGGTGGTGTGTTGAAGGTGGATCTCTGGATAATGAAACGATAAATTAAGTCACGCAGGTGCAATGTGATTAATAAAATAGTCTATAAGTACTTATCCAACAATTGACACACTTGACACCGAGGGGTGCTAGATTTCCAAACAAAACAAAATGATTACGTTGATGTTAATATGTGTATTATGCTCCTTATGTTTATGGTATGCGAGAAAGGTGGTGGAATTTTAAGTGCAAATTATGATAACATGATTTGGTACCAGACATATCTCTTGTATAGTGGCCACAAAAATTGGCTCCTAGGCTAAAAAATTTATTTTATTTTAAAGTTGAATTTCTGTTAAAGTTGTACTTTCTAAGTTCAAAGGTTAACACCCTCCGATTGGTGCAATTGGTACCTTTTCTTTTCAGTTGCTATTTAATTTTAGGAATTTCAGTTTTGGAATGCGTTGGACTGGCAATTGGTTTTGGATGATGTGCATTACTTACTGACAATCGAACTGGCATTGCTTATCTACACTTCCAAATATTGTTTTATAGAGTCCATGTAAATGGCTTTGGCATGTTTGGATGATTATTAATTATATTTCATTCAACAGGCATTAGGAAAACATTTTAATTATGGTACGCTAGTGAATGGGTGGGTAACACTTTGTTTGCAAATGGGCTATTGTACTGCATTTATCATTTATTTTATTTTTTCCATTTTGCAGTTTGAAACATTAAGGATGTCCACTGCTTTGTCTATCTATTGTTTTGACATCCACGTGAATTCTGTTATGCAACAATTTAATTTCTCCACATTTTATTCCTGTCTTTTTAAGAAATGGGTTGCTGGTCTAAGTTTAGATGGGTTGGGTGTTACCAATGGCCTACCATCATGAGACAGTCTATAGTCTCTCCATAGATAGTGTGAACTTGAGTCATTGCTCCATCATACATGTCTTCAATAGCTTTATGCATCCAATAGGAACATTTGTCCTGTTAATGCCTACCAAATAATCTCCTGCAGAACTCTATAATAAGTTTTTTTCAAGTCAATGAAATTCATATGCATATTCCTTTTCTTAACCAAAATTCCTCCATGAACTGTCTTAGCAAACTTATTCTTAGAAGCAGTTGATTCTTGCCTTAAAAAGTGTTCTTATAGAACCAAAGTTAATTATCAGAAACCCTTGAGTCTATAACATCCTAGCACTACTCCAAATGCAAGTAGCCCAATAACAGAAAAAGAAAAAACTTCCTACTTTTTTCACAGAGCTCCAAGAGGGAAACAGGAGGAAGCTCAAAAAAATGTCATTGCATCATTACAAAAGTTTGAGCCAAAGAAAAAAAAAGCCTTCCAAATTTATTTGATGACACTGTTTCATCTATGTGCATGAGGAAACTGAAAATCCCAAGCAGAACAACTTTAACCCCAGATCCCAAGGGCCTTTGAGAGAGGATCTGAGGTGCCCTGGATGATCTAGTTGATCAACCAGGGACTTAAGGAGTGTAAACAAGAATAAACAAAATGAAAAAATAATGAAGATCTGGTATAAAATCATGCATAGAATAATACAAAACTATACTAATCTGCACAACAAACGGAATTGTAAACTTTATTATAATGAAATAAAAAAAGTTCAGAATGTGTACAAATGGTGCATGGGGATGAAAGGGGTTCACTTCAATGGGGGTTTAGAGTTTGTTGAAGCTAGTAGCTTTGGACATCACAGTCAGCTCCACGATCTAGGTGCTCCACAACTCCTGAAATTGCAAAACCTTGCTATTCTCCTCACCAAATCTGCAGCATTGGTGGTACATGGGGTAAGATGTGTGGGGAGTTTGTGCCACAAAGAAGAGCCACGCTGGGAGTCTTGATGCCTAGATAGCTCAGCGTTGCTACAAAATTTTACACAATCTTCAATGTTGGAAGATGTCTGGGGGATTTGTGCCACAAAGAAGAGCTACACTAGGAGTCTTGGTGCGCAGATAGCTTAGCATTGCGACAAAATCTCACATAATCTTCAATGCTAGAACTGATTCACAACCATGCTAGGGTCATGCTGGCTAGCATGGATGGGGTGCCCCCCTAGCGTGGCTCCACTGAATTTCATGGTTTTTGACACTTTTGATTGGGTTGAATCAGGTTTCAGAGCTACCAAAGGCTTCCACAAAGGCTTTAGACTAAGTTGGACCATTTTTTTGAGTCGAATTGTGGTTTGGTTGGTATTGGTGGATGTCATCCCCCCTTGAGCATGCTGGCCAGCGTGGATGGACCCTTGTTCAGCGTTGTTACTCAAAATGGAAGGTGAGGCTTGGTGCTTCTTGGTGTCAACATCCAACTGCTAAATTTGGCATGGGGTGTTTGGGTTTTCTTGTGCTAGGCATCAGATGCTTGGACCCACACTAGATCCACACTGACCAACGTGGGTGAGGGAGGTTTTAAGTTATAAATATGTTTTTCTAGGCTTCATGGGGGTTAAGCCCCAGCGTAGATGAGTTTATCAGTCCACCGTGAGTTTAGTGAATGAATTAGGCAAAGGGGGGTTTAGGAGCTGGGCACATAGGTATAGAGTTGGTTTTTTTACTTGTTGATTTTACAAACATCACTTGGACAACCCATCTCATCACTGGCAACGCATTGGTTCAGAGCTTTGGCATCAATTTTGGTTTGAACTCTATCAATCTTCAGCGTTGCTTGGCAAGGATCCAACCAAGGGCGGTGTTATTGCCAAGATTTTGCATATTTCTGAAGGTTTTCTGCACTGTTGATCATCATGACAAAGAGGAAGGCTACTACAAGCAAGAATCCTGCCCTGGAAGACGCTGATGCTGCAGCCAAAGGGCTCTCACACCTGCCACGACCTTTGCTTGAACAAGGATCAAGCACCATAACCCCCAGGTGCACCATTCTTGGCTGTTTTCTTTGTATTTTTGAGGCTTTTCTTGTCTAGAACCTAGGCATTTTTTCATATCTAGGTTGATGTGTTTATTAAAATGCAATTTTGAAAAATTCCTATGCTGTTTTTAGGTGGTGTTTATGGGTTTTTGGTGTTGCTTTGGTGTCAAACTTGGTTTGTGCAAAGTTATAAGTTTTTGTTTCAGTTGATTTTGTGCATTTTTCCTGTTTTCCACCAAAAAGCAACACCACTTCTGTATTTTTTTTCTTATGAAAATGGCTAGGAATTTTTAATTTTTGACGTCATAGGGTCATAATACGTCATTAAATGGTTGAAATGGTGGTTGAACCACTGGATTCTGACTTATTGTTAATTCTCTGTGAATTTTTCCATAAGACAGTTTACAGTGGTTTTCCAGTTTTTTGCTATTTTTTCATGGTAATTTTGCAATTTTTTTGTGTAAAAACGGCTAAATATTTTGGGTGTTTGAAGTTATGGGCTTTTAGTTTATGGTTTAAGGTTTCAAATGGCTGTGGAATCATGGAATTTGGGTTTACAGTTAATTCTAAGTGAATTTTTTCATTAGCTGGTGTAGGTGTGATTCCATGCCGTTTTTCTGTTTTTAGTGTCACTTCAAGAATTTTTCCTGCCATAATGGCTGGGAATTTCTGTGTTTTCAAGTTGTGGGTTTTTAGTTTAGTTAAGATTTCAAAAGGTCATAGAATCATTGAATTTGGATTTGTAGTTGACTTTTTATGATTTTTTTGGTAAGCTTGCACGAAACAAAGTTTTTGGCTTTTACGGTTTTACCCCAGTGAAGATGAGCAATATTGGTAGAAAGGATAATTTTTCCAACCAATGTCCCATGTTCCTGGGGATGCTTGGGGATGTAAGGGATGGTTTAGAATTGGCTCCATTGATTTTAAAATTTTTTTGGTATTTTTAATCAATGATTTCCCATGGCCATTTTCTTCAAGTTTGCATTCTTGTGTGAATTTTGGTTAAATTTTGTTAAGGTTTTGTATGGCATTTTGAGGATTATAGCGTAGATGTTGTGGTTGCTTTCTTGTCATCATGTTCAGCATTTTTGTTAGGCTATTTACATGTTGATTTTGTTTTGGTTTTCAACACTCATTTGAACTTCCATAAAATTTTGAACTAGCAATCCTAGAGTTTTTACTATGGCTAATTTCACCATTAATTAGGATGTCTAGCGAAATTCTTGTGGAATTCAAATTGGTGCATGGTTGTTGTTGTCGGTGTAGACTAGTCTCCACAGTTTGATGTTTTCTTTACATAAAAATTTTAAAGTTTCTATGCATGTCTTTCATGAAGTTCGTTAGTAGGCTACTTGGTGATAGTAAGGCTCATAGTGGTTGAGCAACTAAAGTGTGAATTTTGATTAGTACACCACCATCTACACTCCAGCCCTCCAAAGGTGCCTAGCCATTGTAGAAGAAAGCACCACTGCTAGGCCCTCCACACAACCCACATCAAGCAAGAAGAAAAAAGGTAGGAATTTTCTTGTTTGCTTATTTTGTTATGTTATACCAATGTTTTCATGTTTACATGATTCTAGGCTATTTGGTTTTAAGTGTTTCCATAACTTTATTCGTATGGTTATAGTTTGTTATTCTTGTCATATTTTGGTTTTACACAATGTGCCTATGCCTAAGCTAATTGGCTGTTTTCATTGCCTTGCAGGGGTTGCCACCTCCTCCAGCATCACTTTGGTTGTTTCAGGATGCCCCGAGGAGACCCTCATCCTAAAACATGGTAAAGTGAAATTGACACAGCATTGGTTGGCAGAAATGGCACCTAGAAACATTCAAGAAAACATCACGCATGCAGGTTTGCTTGATCTTTTCATGGCTCCTAGTCCAACCATCCCTCCTAAGATGGTGACATTGTTGACTCTTTTGACCAAGGAGTGAAAAAGTTCATCACCCAGGTACATGACGTGTCAATCACCTTAGCCATCAACAAGGCTACCTTCTATGACCTCTTTGGTATCCCCGCTAAAGGGATGAGAGTCACCACTAAATCAGCAAAGGAGGCAAGCCATCAAGAGGAGATGAAATCATGGTTGAATGCTCGTCGTGGCCATTTCAGGTTGGCCCTAGAGGATTTCCAAGTACCAAAAGCAAGGGAATCATATCCCTTATTTAGATCCCGTACCTTTCCGAAGCTACTATCATAGAAGAAGGTTATTGGCATCGCCCAAACATGAACCATGATGAAGGTCTTTACTGAAGGTGCTTGGTTTAACTAGGCTACTCACTTGGCCTCTAAGTTGCAGGAGGAAATCCTCAAACTTCGAGAGGATCTCACCACAATATGCCACATGCATTATGCATTCTTTGCAACATATTTGCNCACAATATGCCACATGCATTATGCATTCTTTGCAACATATTTGCAGAGATTTGCAGAGTCTTTGGTGGTGAGGAGGGATGGACAATGGGTGAGTTAGGACCCATCCTAGCTCTCTAAGCCTTGGATAAAGCATATTTATCCAACTATGCAAGCCCAAACTCCACCAAAGGATGTTGGGGAATCACTGTTTGTGACCACTAAACGTTTTAGTGGCATATGTTGAACTCAAGCAAGGAAATGCTGAAAGGATCAAGAAATTACATGCTGAAGCTGACGGGGCAACTAGAGCAAAGTTAAAGCAGCCTATGGTTGAGGATGCAACACCAACCACCAAGCAACCATCCAAGAGGAGGTTCATAGTTAAACTTGGCTGAACACATCAAGCAGTTACAGGTATGTTTTTAATTTCATTTTATGCTTAAGTTATTTCATGTTTTATGTTTTAAGGGCATGTTGTTATTTTGTCTTATGTGAAATAAGTTAAGTTGTTTTAATATTTTGTGTTTATCATTCTTGTAGACAAGCGACAAGAACTGGCAGCCCAAGCAACAACAACAAAGGAGGAGCAAAAGCACCTGAAGGAGGCATTTCTACAACCTCATGAGGATGGGGGGTTGGCCAATGTTGCAGTGGATGACTTAGACACCCTATTTGGCAAAACATTGCCAAGGGAACCCCCAATCATCATCCCAGATGAGGATCCAAGTATGAATACATTTTTGTGTCGTTCGTTATGTTTTATTATTTTATGTTTAAGTCTTGCTCTAACTATTAGTCAATTGTTATACCTGTTGATGAATCGCATTATTCTGTTTGCAGCAACGTCAAGTACACAACCTTTGGGTTTAGCTACGACGTCACATACACGATGTCAAGGTATATACCCTGAGTCTATAAATACTGCACCTGGGCTCCAGTTTTCACATCAATTTTGATCATTTTCTACTCAAAGTAGCAAAACTTTTGTTGTTTCTTCCTTTTAGAGTTAGAATATTTTCTAAGTGCCCACAGAAAGAGTCTAAGTGTGTATGGTTCTTTGTTCAAGCATTGAACGCAATAGTGTAACGCAAATAAAATGAACTCTTTTGACAATCCTTGCAACACTAAGACTATATTAATGTTTCTTTTAATGCACTTTACTTTACTGCATTTCAATTAAGCAATTTATTTCTAGAAGTTAATGAACACAAGCACGACCACTTCGAGCATACATATAGTACTTGGTTGGGCGTAGAGGTACCTCACTGCTCATCATTGATGTCGTTGCCAAGGACCTTTTGGTTGTTTCGTGTGCTATCTAGGAGCCAATGAAAGTATTTAAATCCTTGGGACAAACCTTAGAGTCATATCCTATTTTACCATTACTACAACAAATTGTTAGAACACACTGTGATTTTTATTTCGCTAGCCAAAAATGTCTTCTTCTCACAGGAGCACTTCTCCACCCAAGACTAATAAAGCTTATTAGCCAGTGCCTCAACAATATCGAATTGTATATACTCATCCTAATGAGTATGTGCTGAACTTCACCTTCATCCTACACCACAATGAATAGCTGTGGTGGCATAACATGGAGGGCAACATTGTGTTGTTGCCTGATCGAGCTGTTCCTGCAATGCTCTACCAAATGCTTACACGATGTGGTCTCCAAGACCACCATGGAGAGTATATTGTCGAAGATACTGACACCATGGATTACCATCCCACTAAAGCACAATGTATGCAAAACCGACAACTAGAGAAAAGCTATGAATTTTTGAAAGAAAAAGGACCTAACAATTCTCCATTGTTGTTGTACCAACAAGCTTGTGGGGAACCCTTCTCTTAGGGTTTTCCATTCAATGAAACTCCTCTCTTTGACTTTGGTGATGGAGGGCAAAACCAAAACTTGCACTCCACAATTCACAATCCTAATTCTGGTAACAAAGGATCCAATGACAAAGAAGGATCCATAGGGGCAGTCAAGGCAGGGATGCATACAAGAAGCAGAATCGTGATCGTGGTTGCAATCGTCGACGAGGCGGTAGTAGGCATCATGATAGTGTTGGCTCTCTTTCCTCTTCCCCTTCATCACCTTCTTCTTCTTCTAGCTCTGACCGTGACCACAAAAGGCGAGACCGTGATGGAGGTGATCGAAATGAACGAAATGACCGACAGGACCAAAATAACCAAAGGCACCGTCGAGACAGACAAGATCAAAGGCGCAGATGTTCAAAAGAGGCATATTACCATGAACGAAGGGGTAGTAGAGGGCATCGTAGGCACCATGATCAAGACCTCAATGAGCCTCTACTTGCTACCAAAAGTATGTTTAACATCGCAGAGGCAGTGAGAATCCCAGCAAGGCATGTGAAGGATAGCCAGATCAAACGGTTAGACATAAACAATATTCTTAGATTTGAAGGATATAATTCTGATCTACAAAATCATCTTCAAGCTTTCCAAGATGCATATGCCTTGTAGAACATAGAGAATGAGTGGCAAAAATTGAAGTTGTTCTCGAGGACACTCATCAAAGAAGCAAAAAACAAGTACTAGTCCTTAGAGCCAGAATCTATGAAGCAATGGAGAAGCATGCTTGAATTGTTCAATGATAAATATCAAACATACTCCAAAGTATCGAACTTAAGAAAGCAAATTCAACGATGAAAACAATGAAGGCACGAACCCTTGGATGCTGTCATTGGCTAATACTACCTTAATGCACAAATGTCCAGGCCATGGTTATTCTCAATTGAATTAACTTCGCCACATAGTAGATGGGCTTTGGTCAAAAAGGAGGGGAACCCTTGGTGTCTATGCCCAAGTGTAATTGTCAAAATTAAGTGATCATCAGATACAAAGATTAATAGATCAAGTTGCCAAAGAGGAGGGCGAACTAAGAAAAAGAGAAAGTGCAGACAAGTACAACCACAATCCTTCCATTTGCAAGAGGGAGGTTCAATTCTGACAGTGAGGACGAGTTTGTATTTGATGAGGGGGTGAATAAGAAAACCTTGCCACTTCAAAAATTCTAATCTGAACTTACGACCAAGGTTGATCAGTTATGGGACTCCATGGAAAATAGATTCTAAGTTGTCCTTAAAATTGCTGAGGAGTCTAAAGAACACTGATTGTGAGCGTAGGAAGTGCAAGGAAGCTAAATGTGCATATCACAAAGGTAAGGGCAAGATTGTTGCAATCAAAAAAGTTGCAAACAGTGAATCAGATGATGATCGTGGGTGTGACATCTGTCAATATGAACATCTTAAGGGATGTTGCCACATTGTGTCACATCTACAAGAGTCTGGGGTGCATGCCTTACATCCACGACTTACACAAAGGCAAACATCTAGAAGGTTACCTTATCATCAAGGTAATCTCAGGAAATTCCACTAGCAACAACCATATTATCCAAGTAGAGCTCCAGTGCAATTGTATGAATAGTATCAACAATGGTAACAACTACAATCATGGGTGCTGGCACCGCCAAGTCAACAATACCCTTACCGACAACCTGATTTGTGTGGTTACTATGTTCAGCAACCCATGTCTCCACGTGACTCTTCCAGTTACATTTCTAATTTCCAGTCTCACTACCGCCTTTTAGATTATTATTGAGCTCATTCGCCACATGAAAGAAGGGACACCACCTCTTACCCTTACCCTCCTCCTATCCCTACACATACTCCTCCACCTGCACAGCTACCACCTGCTCCACCTATGCAAGGTGAATTGCCAAACCAACCACAACAATGCAATGCTACGAGAGTTGTTAACCTGCAACCGAATCAACAGTCGGAGAGGTCAAATGCCCGATCAAAGAAAAAACCTTTCTTTTGACCTCGCAGTCTACTTGAACCCTCACATATACCCGCAGTTGACAACCTTGCTCCTGCATCTTCCTCTATACCCAATACCTTTGAGTTCCCTTCAAACCAAACTCTGCCCAAGATCCATATTGTAATGCTCACTCATACTGTGTCTAATTGGATCCGTGCAGGAAATCTTCCTAGGAAATCAGTTGATCCTAGAAGTCCTCTAATTTTTTTGCAGATTGGTAGAAACGAACCATGCAGAACTCTTCTCAATTCATGTTCCAGTGTTAATCTAATTTCTCATGAGATGTACACTGCTTGGAACCTACCTCCTCTCAAGAAGAGCAACATAAGATTAGAAATGACAAACCAATCCATCATTGTTTCATTAGGACTGGTAGAAAACATTGTGACCACTATTTATGGGTGGTCTTATCTTGTCGACTTCTTGGTAATCAAAGTGGAGAACTACAAGGGTGATTTCCCAATCATCATGGGAAGAGCATGGCTAAGCACCATTGATGCAAGAATGGGCATCAGTGAGCTTTCCCTAGAGATATTTAAAGAAAACACTTTTGGAAAGATAAAAAAGAAGAGAGTTCCATGCATCACATACTGCGATATTGGGTGCAGTTGTGTACAAAAAATTTGGGCCGTTAAGGAAGCATCTATCTCTGCATGCAAATAGTGTGCGCCAGAAGTAGAAATTCAAAGGTATCTGTACACAGTAGCCACAAAACAAGATGGTCCCTAGTGTCTAACCATTGATTTTGAGAGCAACACACTTTGCATGGAACCAACTGAGAGCCTGACATGTGCATATGTCACAGGCATTGACGAACTTGAGTAGGTTCATCACCAACTCTCTGATGACACAAATGATAATACTCACTGGGAAGAGTTGGAAATTCTTGAAAAATTCAAACAAGAGCCCCTTGAGCTAAAAATGTTACCAACTGGAATGGAATATGTATTTTTGAAGAATGGGAAGCCGGTTATAATCAATGCAAAACTTGCTCCAGCACAAAAAAGGATGTTGAAAGTAGTTGAAAGATTATCAGCAACTTTTTCTTGGTCATATCTTGAACTCACATGAATTGATCTAGGATAGTATTGCATCTACACCGACCCAACCATAAAGCCAAAATGACAACCATAGAGGTGGTTGAACCCCAAATTGAAGCAAATTATCAAGGAGGAAATCGAGCAACTCCTTAAGGCAGGGTTCATCTATCTCATTGTGGATAGCCAGTGGGTTAGCCCACTTGTAATTGTGCCAAAGAAAGGTGGCAAGTGGCAAGTCTGCATCAATTTTTGACTATTAAATATGACAACATTCAAGGATCATTTTCTGTTGTCATTTATTGACCAGGTGCTTAATACAATATCTAGGCATTGCTACTATAGTTTTCTAGATGGTTATAGTGGCTATAACCAAATTCAAATTGCACTGGACAACCAAGCAAAGACAACATTCATGAGTCCTTGGGGGACTTTTGCATATTGCAAAAATCCATTTGGTCTATGCAATGCTCCTGCCACATTCCAACGCCTAGTCCTAAGCATTTTTCAACAACAGATCAGTAGTGGTGTGGAAGTCTTCATGGATGACTTCTCCACCTATGGAGCTACATTTAAGCAAGCCCTAGACCACCTTGAGTAAGTGCTAAAATAATGTGTCAAAACCAACTTGCGGCTCAATTGGCAGAAAAGTCACTTAATGGTCCAAGAGGGCATTGTACTGGGGCATAAAATATCACAAGTAGGAATTGAGGTGGACCTAGAAAAAATAAGGGTCATCCAAGGAATAACCCGCTAGACAGAAATAGTTAAAGATGTTCGATCATTCCTTAGACATACTAGCTACTACCGGCAACTCATAGAGAATTTCTCTAAAATCGTAAAATCGTTGGTTGAGCTAACAAAGAAAGATGCTCCCTTTGTCTAGACCACAAAATGTGAGAAAGCATTCTAGCAACTAAAAGAAAAGCTTGTAGAAACTCCAATCCTACAAGCAGCTGACTAGTTCAGGCCATTCCATATCATGACGAATGCATCAAATTATGCCTTGGGAACTATGTTAACATAGTTAGATGACAAGCAACGCCCATTTCACTTCCTAGAAGAGCTAGTGCATTCGATAACTATAGGTCCATGGAATTCGACCAAATCGAGCGTAACGCCTTAGTGATTCATATGGTTGGGCATAGGGGTACCTCGCCGATCATCACTTGTTATAGCTACTGAGCCCCAAGCAAATGCCTCAACCTCTACATTTCGCATGAAACCATGGGTAGAGGTTCTTGACAATGTGGAGTTCATGTGGGGGTTAGCCAAGGACATAATCAATCGGTTGCAACATGTTGTTCTCGAAGTTGGTAAAAACTTCATTTCATTTTACCTTTAATTATTTTATATAGGTTTTTATAAGTATATTGGTTACATGTTTTCGTTATAGCCATTCTTGTTGTATATTATGCTTATGTGTATATTTCATGGTTACATTGATTGCAATGCCTAAGGTTGAGCAAGACTCCAACCGTGCCATGGAGATAAACTCTTTGCCTTTAATTGAACAGGAGTTCACAATCATCTATAATTATCATGTTGATGCATTAATAGAGTAATTAAATTTTTTGAATTATTATTATTAGGTATCAACTTTCAGGGGCAACCAACTAAAAAAAATCAAACTGTTTTTGTAGAATTTTGATCGGGTTTGTGAGTTGCAACAAGAGCTTAAAGCTGAAACCCTACTCGCTAAAGTTCTGCGGGAAAAGCTATGCTCTCGAGAGAGTGATTTGGAAAGGCTTGAGGAAGAAGTGGCAACTTTAGTGAGGAGTCGAGAAGGTTTGAAAGATGAAAATTCGAAATTGCAAAACATGTTTGGAAATGCAGTTCAGAAAGGAAAGGAGTTGCAGATTTTGGTAGAGTCTGACTATGTGCATTAATATACGCTTTCCTAACATTCCTATTTCTATGGGTTCTGTTATGCTAATTATTTAAATCCTTGCTGAAACAGCTTGAAGAAAAGATTAATATCATCCAGCAACTACAAAATGATCTGAAGGAAAACTTACAGGAATTGACATCTTTGAAGAATGAATTGCCAAGGGTTTCAAAAGAGAAGGACAGTCTTCAACAATATGCAGATCAGCTTAGTAAGGATAACAAGACACTGGTAATTGAGGTTGATTCACTGAGAAAAAGAATAGAAGTTTTAGATGAGGATATTTTATTCAAAGAAGGACAGATCTCTATTTTGCAAGAAAGCCTCCTTTGATTCGTTCATATATGGATGTTTAATATGCTATTTTTTATTCATGAATCAGTTGATTTTGGAGTATGTTGTTTTTAAGATGGTCTTTCTGAGATAGTTTTTTTTGGAGGAGAGGAAGGCCATGATTTTGAAATATGCGTGAGATTTGTTTGTAAATCAATTGTTTGTGCCCCATGTTTCAGGAAAGTATTATCACATGCTTCTTGGCTTTTTGTCTGTTGTATATATGATGCTTGCGTACGTGATTACAAAGTATCATGCCTCTTAGAGTTAGTTCTAATGGAGAACAAGGGGTTTCATATGATGAATAAATGAATTTTTACTCATTAATTAAATGCTTCTTAGTTTTTTGTCTGATTGTATATATGATGCTTGTGTACGTGATTGAGTACACAGTATCATGTTAGAGTCAGTTCTAATGGAGAACAAGGGGTTTCATATGATGAATAAATGAAGTCTTACTCATTGATGAAAGTTTTTCATGGCTTCTTGTTAGCTTGATGAAATCATTATCAAATTGAAATACACATTTAGAGATTGGATTGTTTATATATAAATTGCTATATTGACCTGAAGCTGTTTAGGGTTTCTTGTTCTGTTGTTGAAATGGTTACTCCCCTATTTTGAGACATTGTGCTAGATATTGAATTTGATTCTCCTCATGATTTCTTACGTTGACGTTTTATACGTTGAAGGATATACATTGGATTATAAGCAAGAAATGTGCAATGCTGCCATGAAGATCATTCTCTCCTCTCCTATTCATTATAGCTATAGAAAGGTTGGGAACTTTATTCTTCGACATTAAGAAAGAAAACAATATATGGCTTACTTCAACACATGGACGTTCTTTTAACACATAATTTAGGGCCTGTGTGTAATACCAACAACTCAATAAAATACTAGGTGTTGTAGACTTGCAACTTCTAAAAGGCAGCTTGTTAAATCTTTTTTACTTCTAAATGTTTTGAAAATATTATAGGATAAACCTTTGAAAATTTTCCAGCTAAACATGGACTGCCCTTTTTTAAGGGAAAATGTTAAAAGAAATTGCAGGTAAATTGAATCAATGAGATTGATTCCTGGCCCTTTTTAAAGGGAAAAATGTTAAAAGCAGTTACAGGTAAAGAGAATTAATGAAATTGATTCCTGGCCCTTTTTCAAGGGAAAAATGTTAAAAGCAGTTATAAGCAAATAGAATTAATGAGATTGATTCCTGTTGGTGTTAGTTGGAAAGGTGAGTTTTGCAGGCTGACAGGCTTCAACTTATAAGAGCCTGTATCCACGTCGCTCTACTAAGATATTGAGAGAGAGCGTGTATCAATTTGATACTGCTATACCTTCTGTACGGTTCAACATCTCAGGGTGTACTACTACACTTAAGATTAATAAAAGGAAAGAAATAACTTTTGATTAGGTTTTGAAAACCAGAAAAGTGGTTAAAAAATCGTGTGTAAAAAATGAAACCAAAGTGATTTGGTTTCCGAAGACTAAAATCGCTCGAGTGCTGGGTCTCTTCTAACCTTAACTGCATGCCATTTGGTTGTAAAACCTAATAATTATTTTCAAATGAAAAGCAACTTCACTGATCTTTTGAGAATATTTAGCAACACTTCCATAAATAATTTGGTTAAGTGATGTGTGAAATCATAATTCCCTTGGAGTCTTACAAGCCTTAAAAATGTTTCCTCATTTTGCATCACGATATCTTCTAGGTCAAACTTGGGCTTTATTTATATTTTTTTCCCTACGTAAGTAGACCCTTCGGCACAACAAATGTTCTTTATGTAAATGGTAATGATGCCGCTACTTTACAGTCACACTAAGGTTAAAGAAATTTCTTTTTTCCAGACTCTTCTTTTAAAGTAATTGCAAATGAATAGACTTGGGTGAAGTTGAATAGGAAGAGACTTGGCCATCCCTTCTAGTTAGGTTTAGGTCTAATCATGGTTACAACACTAGATTGCCTTTAAGGAATAGATGCCAAAGGAAGACAATCCTAAAGAACCCTTGAACCATGACCTAGATACAGTTATTTATTCTTAATTTTTTTATTAATTCATTTTTGATGAGCAACGAAGTGCCTCCTACGTCCAGNTTGCATCAGGATATCTTCTAGGTCAAACCTGGCTTTATTTATATTTTTTTCCCTGGTAAGTAGACCCTTCGGCACAACAAATGTTCTTTATGTAAATGGTAATGATGC
>MNCI01032706.1:100856-122241 GCA_015680685.1 Gnetum montanum | reverse complement strand
TAGACGCGTACCTAGGAATTAGTGATCTTTCCTTGCAAATTTCTAAGATAAAAATTAATGGAAAGATCGAGAAGAAGGAAGTTCCATGCATCACATACAGTGATTCATCGGGTGACAACATGGAGGATATGTCTCCATGTGAGAGGTGTGCCCCTGAGAGTGAGAAACACAAATGCCTGTATGTAGCAACCATGCAACTGGTAGTAGACACCTCGTGGTTGACAGCCACTCGAAGGAGCAAGCAAATATGCATGGAATGAACTGAGGAGACAACTCATGCTAACAACTGTGGCATAGACACATTGGAACGTGAGCGTCGCCAACTTCCACCCCTCAACTTAAGATCATCAATTGGGAGAATTTGGGCACTTCTAAGAAACTCAAACAGACGCTCATTATTTCGGATCTCTCCCTTACAACTCAATCATGGGGGAGATGGCCACCTATGCTAATCATATGAGGCCCTTAGTTCTTTTTCTATTTTTGTTTTACAACGTTTTTTTTTACAAATTTCTTTAACTTTTTCTATTTTTGTTTTACACTTTCTTTAAGTTTTCTTATTTTTGTTTTCCAACATCATTGTACTTTTCTCTTTTGTGTGTGTGTGTGTGCCATCCACCATGTAAGTTCGTCACCCACTAAGTGTTCAAAATGATGGTATGAACTATTTTCATATTGATTGCTAATGTTTGGTTTTTACCTTTAAGTTACAATGTTGATACTAAGGTATGTTTCTTTTGATATGGCAGGCAATGAGATCACTTCATCCATCCATCAATTTCTATGGTTTCTCTTGGCTTGGAAATGTACAGTTCCCTTCTAATAAGAACTTTAACGAATTGGTGACTGGGTATTTCTCAAACTAAGGAAAGACTCAATGATTGCAAAGGGTGTGAATTCAAGGGAACTTGGTGCTTTTGTGTTGGTCATTCACTTGGGTGCTTGGATGTTTCTTCTTGAGTTTTCTTACCATTCTGATGTTACCCATTCTTCGGAAGTTAAGATAATAAAAATAAAGAAGTCTTTGCATGGTGTGGTCCCCACGCATAAAAACACAAAATACAAAAAAAAAAAAAACAAAAAGACACCAAAGTGGGGATTCAAAGCACACCCCTTAGATGGAATAAATTTGGGTTACAAGCACTGGTTATGGAACCAAAAGTGTTCCCTCTAACTAAGGCCCTTCTCGGTTCCCATTATCTTCTTTGTTTTGTCGGAATGGTGGTGGCTCTTTGAAGATGCATCCTTGTTATCCAAGTGGATGGTTTAACTGAATGANTTCTTTTCCTTAAAATTTTGCACTTAATTTTAATTTTGTTCATTTCCATCTTGACATCCACTTCATTGATGCCATAGTTGTCCCTTTTTACCTATCTTTCTTACTCCTTTTCTTTCTCCATTCTAATGCTACTAGAGGTTCGCGCTTAGTCATGGGGGTATGGGGCCTGATTTTTCAATTTTTCTACTATGCCCTGAATTTTTTTGTTTCTCTTCCTAACCCCTACACCTTCGGTATTCATCATCTACATCTCCCAATCCATATCAGCCACACCACAACCTAGCCAATGAATTTACACCGAAGCAAGGTATCAATTAGATGATGATTCAATTACCCTTGCTAATATATGATTGTGTTGTGTGTATAGATGGCACTCATACAACAATGGAATGGATCTAGAGCAAACACTTGGAATGGAGCAGCGCTGAAGCAGCTATGCAAGGAGAAAGATTGATGATGCGCTACGGATGGACAACGGAAGGCGCAATCTAGGCGTTGGAAGCAGCAAGACTCTTCTCTCTTCTTCTCTTCTCTTCTCTCTCCTCTTTTCTCTCAACTGCCAAATGTGGCTTGATGTCATTGTAATAAGGTGTTCACCCTTGTTGTCATGAACACCAGTTTTTTCAAGTCTTGTAATAATGATCCGTTCACATGTCATCCCATTAGTTCCATTCCCCTCAATAATCCCATACCTACCCAATATTATTGTAAGGAACTCGAGGACGAGTTTTCATTCAGTCATGGGGGTATGATGAGATGCGATATGCACAAGCTGCGATATCACGTATGCAATATCTCAGCCGCCGCAATCTCGCGTCGTCCCCTGCGATATTGCATACGCGATATCGCTGTTTGCCACCAAATCTATAAATAAGAGGCAGCACTCCCCTCATTTGTCATCCTAGGCTAGAAGTAGCGAAGCTCTGGCAGATTGATCACCCCAGAGATAGAATATTTTCCATGTGCCCGTAGTAGGAGTCCCCCAAGTGAATGGTTCTTTATTCGAGTAGCTTTGTACCTAAACGCAAGTTGTGTACGGAAATAAAGATGAGCTTTGTAGATAAACCTTGCAGTACATGGATAGGTTTATTTAATGTTATTTATTGCTTTCCTAGTAATGCGGCACGAGTACAACTTGGTTACGAGCATTGACGAATGTGTACGACTAGCCAAGGAATCGGCTACTCATCATGATTAGATTCTCTCACCCTTATCTCCTGGACAAGTACAACTTGATTACGAGCATCTACAGATGTGTACGGCTAGTTAAGGAATCGGCTGCTTGTCACACTTAGGCTAGTTAGGTGCCTCAGTATGATTGCTTCGAGCATGTGCGTTACGTGTGGTAATTCTAGTAATGATTAGCATTTGGTAGCCATAGTTGCACAATTCAGGGTGTGTATGGCAAGTGGGAACAGATGCTGACGCTAGGACTTAGAACTATAGTTAGAGTTAGTTTTAGTCTCTCAACTCTTCACCCCTTAGCATAGGAGATAAACCAGAAAAGACCAAAAAAATCATATACCTCGGACTTACTTAACCATACACCGTGACAACAACAAGTAAGTTTGGGAAGACAACGATTAATTAACCCCAAGTGTTCCGTGCAGCGTTTAGGCATTTAGTCTACGGAGTTCGACCGGATCACGCGTGCTACGCTCGTTTCATATGGTTGAGTGTAGGGGTACCTCGCCACTCATCAGTTATGTATTCCTTTTTTAAATCTAGTGTGATGAGAGGTGGAGGTAATCCAACACTTTACCATACAAGTCACAAGTGTCTGCATGTGACTAGATTGTAATCCATGGATGGACAATGTAATTATGCTAGTAATTGATGTAAATTTTGAGATTGTCATCTTCCCACTTCCAGTTAGTGAAGTTTGAGTGTATGGTTTAACTCTTAGTGAGGCATATGATTGGTTAATGTTATAAGGCTCTTAACGCTCCTAATGGTAGACATGGTTGAATAGAAGCTAAAATTCTGAGTCTAGTTAGCTACAAAAAATTAAATCTATCTTAACCTATTGTAATGGATATTTGATCCTAATCTACTGTACACACCTTGGACTTACCATTGGGATTACCAAGTGGAATTGTTACTAAGTGAATCAAGCAATGCCACTACTAGGTTACCAGATAACTACACTTTGTGCTGAAAACTAATTATACCCATTCCGCTTTACTAATAAATATGTAAAGTAAAATTCTTGAAATGTAAAGGATTAACTAAGAAAGTAAGAAAATTATGCTAAGTAAACAAATAAAACTAAGTGGATGCTGTAATGATGAAAAGTAGCTTCAATCTTTATTTCTGAACATAAACTATGTCCAAGTACAATTTACTCGAATAAAGATTCCAGTTGACTGCTTAACATCATAATGTTGGCATTCATTCTATAGCTAAACTATGAAATGAAATTGCAAGAGTTTGGTTAAGTGTTGAAATGGAAAGTTGTCAATTATGTGCCCAAGTGTTGGTATTTATAGGGCTACACAAATCTTGAGACATCACATCAATGATGATGTAGGATGAGCTACAATATCGTTGATATGATAGCGCATCTTTACAAAAAATGATTTTATCATGAGTAACTAGAAACTCATCCTCAAGTTAAAACAAAATGAGAATAGAGTCCCTTATAAAATTGGGAGGTAAACTTAACTTAACATGACTAACTATTTACATGATGCTTGAATACTGCAGTGGTATTTTTTACAAAATGGCATTGTAACTTTGACAAAATAAAACAAAGCAAAAAGCTAAAGTAGCACAATGTTACCTTACATTCCCGGTGGTGAGGCTATTCCATTGGCTTCTTTTCTTTGTCATCAGGCTTGTGGAATTGATATCTATTAAGAAGCACCTGAATCTTTTCTTATTCTATCCTTAGATCATGTACCATCCATGCTGATTTACCAATGTTTGATGAAGTTAGTACATTCCATGGGCATGGTATTTGTAGGAACATCTTGTTTACTTTTATGTACCACACCACGAACTATTGCCTTTCCTCCTAAAAATCCTTGGCCACCTTTCTTAGTTCTTGGTAATCTAACATTCAATGTGCTAGGTTCGTTGCTACATATTTTTGTCCTTGGTAGCTAGCTTTAACACTTTCTAATTCTAGTTTTATCACATGTAATTTTTGCAAGGCATCCTTTCAATTGGAAAACTCCTCATATAGTACATATACAACCACTACTTGTTGCTCTAGCTCATTTCTTGGCCTACATGTTGTTAAGATGGCTAGATTAGCATATCAAAGATTTGCTAATCCCATGTACTCTATTAGATCTTCTATCTTCAGGTTCTTATTCTTCACTTTATCTTGGTGGACATGGGCAAGGCTATCCATAACTGGCTACCAATCTAGTGTTTGAGTTGTGATTGAGTTAATTTTGGCCTTTTCCATTTGGATTTCTTTTTCATTGATTTACTTGTACATGCCCACCTAATCCCTGAAGTGTTCTTTGAGCTTTTCATGTCTTTTGGCCTCATTTTGTGACATGCTCATCTCAATGGCTAATTTCTATGTGCTAACTTCTTCTATTAATAAGGTTCTGTTCTATCAAGCTAGTTTTCTCATGTCATGGTTGACTTTGATTAACTATTCTCATAATTGATGAATACTTTCCTCAAGAACATTCCTTTGTTTCTCCACATCTATCAACCTTGTGTTATCAACAATGAGTTTTTGATTATCCTCTTACAAGGATATGAGAGCTTTGGTGTGTGCATATGTCTGAGCTTCAATAACTAATATATTCCACACTACCTTTTCCCTCTCCATCTCAACCTTGATGCTATGGGCAATGAGTTTTTTCACCTAATCTATTCAAAATTGTTCATGCTAGTTAAGGGCTACAAACTATGCAAGATCTCATAACTCTACTTTGAGAGCTTCCAATTCATCTTGGAGTCTTTACACTTCATTTTTCATGTGTTTTGCTCTCATTTAGTCATTACTAGCTTTCCCTTGGTGGCTATTAGATTAGAATGCACTGCAATGATATCATTGGGGATATCAAAAAGATTTTGCATGACTTGACTTATCTGCATTAGTTTGTCTAGAACATCCTCATGTTTAGTAGGAGTCACTGAGGTTCTAGCTAGCATTTGAGCATCTCTTGCTCTAGAGATTTTGGTTGATGACATAACAAGAATGTTGAATGCTTCCTTGATATCATTAGTGATGACCTCTATGACTCCTACTACATCCTGGTGCTACATGACCGCCATTGTGGCATCCTCACTAGTTTTTAGCATCACTTGGAATGATGTAGCATTTCTAGAAATATATTGTGCCTAATCATCCTCTCCTCTTGTCTACAATGATACTTGTCCACTTGCAAGTTCTGTGGAAACTATGAACCTAATTGAGCCTTCTCTAACCATGTAGAGATTGGAGCCTTTCCTTGCTCTCCAGCTAATGGTGTTTGGGATCTAAGATAGATGGCCCATTGATGATTTGTAATCTTGTGGTGGTGGCAATAGAGCATGTTGCTTTGGTATATCTCTAGTAGGTGGTTGACTACTAGGTCCTACTTGTTGTTGCTACTTGATAGTGAGAATGTTACTAACAAGAGTTGAAGTTGTAGCTTCCTCAATGCCTGCTGGCTTCTTCAACTGATCTTCATCTCAGCATAGGAAGCATTCTAGTCTTTCCTAAGGATATCATTAGTATAGCCCAGAATTCTAGCGTGGTTTCATAGCTTCCTTATTAGGCACATAAATGATAGTATTGATTTCCCTACCTTCTTTTCCTCGAACCACCTTTGAATCTCAAGAAAAGATTAAGCATATGATGTTGGCATTAAATTTGTCCATTAGTATCACACATCCCCTAGCTACATAGGTTGATATTCTATTAAGCCTTTTTATTGGGAACAAGTGGTAAGTCCCAATCTTGAAATAAATTTTCTCTTTAACTAAAAGCTCAATGTATTCCTTATCTACTTTGCCATAAGCCCATTACAACCATAGTTTCTTTTCATCTATATCTGATCGAGTTGAAATCTACATCACATTAGCTCCTTCATTTGGGATGTTCAAGGCTTTGGTTATTGCCTCTACTGAGTAAGGCACTGACACTCTTATCTTTGTAGTGGCATCATCTTGTTTATTTTTCCAAAATTGGTAGACCTCTCCTAGGTACTATTCTACTTTAGTAAACAATGTTGGCCATAAGGGAGATGCCTAGAGTTATGTATTCATAGCTTCATGGGTGAACTCCATGAATGGATCAAAGTTGAGTTCCACAATAACCATGAACATGATGGACTTCTCTTGGATAGCCTGGAGGCATTCATTGGACAACATGAGACATTGTCCTTGTTTTGGTGCTAGTGGTACCTTTGCCTCTGCTAGTGCAAAGTGCTCAGTAGTAGGGGTTTGTTGATGAATGCTAAATGACTGAGCCTCTTATTCTACATGTTTAACTTGTAGGGTTTGTTCTCCTACTTGGCCTCTCCTGTGGCCTTTTGGTCTTTTGGCATCTTGTTGAGAAGGTCCTTTAGCTATTGGCCTTTTCAAGGTCATTTGCAATCAATAAGAGTTTGTGATTATTAAAGTATTCACATTAATTCATAATGGTTTATTATCCTCCTTGTACTCTTGGTTTGATCAAGTTCTTATCTTATTATGATTATAGAGTTAGAAAAAGTTTCAAAAAGAATCCCCTAAATGTTATATATTTAGTTATTATGACCTTCAAAAGTTATCATTTTCTCATTTATTGTACCCTTATTTGGTTGATATGGTTAGTTAGAAGAATTGGTTAAGTTCCTTGGTTGAAATTAGACTTATTAGGTGTAATGTTCCTATTATTCTCTTATACCTATCTTTTGTAATGTCTTTTGGGTGTTATAAAATTTTGGCTTAAATTTTTAGATGTGTGTGTAATAGTTCCCCTTCCCCTTCTCCCCTTCGACCACCCCCACCCCCTGCCCTCCCCTTCCCCCCTCCCCATGACTAAGTTGAGCACTCTAGGATCAACAAGGTTCAAAAATCATGGAAATTGGAGTTGTAATGAGGAAGTTATAGCTTCAAGAGGTTTGCTTGCCAGAGCTTAGAAAAATAGCAAAACTCTTCTTACTTGAAAATGCTAAAATGAAAATTGTTCTAACTCTTGAGATGTATATATACTATTTTTTTCATGTGACATCATAGTTGTAATGTCATAGGACATATGACATTGTAACTACAACATCACCATTGAAAATTTTCAAATTTTTTGCAAATTTTCATGGAAAAATGAGTCAATTGGATGATTTAAGAGATATAAAGACTTTCTAAAGGGTCATGGATCATAGATGATGCTTAGAATTCAAAAATTTGACATTCAAAAGTCTTAAGGAAGGAATTTTAGGCAACGAAAGGCTATTGAGTTTGTAGGAGATGGATTGAAGGTTCTTAGTTGATGGACAAATTATAAGCTTGTGTGAGATGTGTTTATTGAGTCTTAATCATATTTGAAGGAACAAGATGATGTGGAGTTTCTTGTTAAGTATGACATATAATAGTTATACAAGTGGATCCTCCCTAAAGTAGGCTTCAACCCTTAGTGCCCTTGTATAACCATGCCTAAAAGTGTTCATAGGCACTCAAGGAGTTGAACGTAAGACACACATGTCTAGCAAAATACACATGTTAATATTGCCAACTTGGAAGAATAACACTATATTATAAAAAAAAATAAAGTTAAGATTAAATATACTAGTGAGGTGAAGTGGAATGTAGAAATCGGGATGTGAGGTGCCTTACCATAGACATAATAAATCCTTGTGTGTGATGTGTGGTTAAAGTAATCATTGTCTTTTTTGTCCAAGATTCAAACCAAGTCTAAACCATTGTCTAGTGACATCACATTGTTTCATCTCCAGTACTACCAACCATGAGACTACCACTATTACAAGGAGTATTATTACTTGGCAATGTTGTTCATGGAAGGAGTTCATTAATAGCACACTTTTTTATTTTAGATTTTTGAGAAGCCACCTACCTTTAGGCATGGGTAACATGTCTTTCCAATGTAACCCCTAGAAATCCTATTCTATGCTTTTATTTTATTTTTACTATGTTGACTTTACTAGAGGACTAACTTTAGGCATGGATAACATGTATTTCCAGTGACATGGTAAGGCATCACTTATTGTACTCTTACTTCCATATTTCATTCGAACTCAAGAGAATAATATATCCTTGACAATAGGATAGAACTCATAGTAGTAGGCCTAGATAATCCAAAAGTCCCCTTGATGTCATACCCTTTACATTAGCACTTAGTTCTTCACTTTTCTATTTGGGCATAATGATCACAAATTTATTATTAGTTTTATTGTAAGAAGAATATCATTATGGCCATGGTAAGAACCTCTTATTGTTAGAAAAGAGTGGATGGATGATGTGGTCTCACTGTATAGGTAAGTAATCATTTATGATTTGATAATATAAAGAAATCTTCACCTTATTTAGACTACATCTTGCCTTATTTTGTGCATTTGATTGAAAAATTATTAAAAATATGTTCAATAAAAGTAATGACAAAGTATAGAAAAAACTGGAAAAGGTATCAAGAATTGTAAAAGTAGTAAGAATGAAAGATAATGTCAAAGAATAAGAAATCATTAAGAAATAGATAAATATAAAAGTATGGGAAAAATATCAAAATAAAAAGGAAAAGATAATAAAAAAGTAAAAGATTCAATATAGTATCTATGTGTCATGGGGGACACCCCCATGACTATTATTAAGAATAGCTAACTAGAAGATCAAATAGGTAGAGGACAATTTGACAGATTGGGTAGAATCCTGAACAAAATTGGGATGTTCATAATAAGGCTTGACCTATTGGATATTCACTAAAATGAGATTATATGGGCTCACTAGAAGGTAAGTTTGCATGATGCCAAATGGATAGGTTTCCTAGATGTATGCTCCTTCCCATAGGATTTGGAACTTAGCCTTTTATGGTACATGGTTGGGATAACAGTATAAGACCTTATCACCTAGCTAGATCGATACTTGATGTATTTGCACATCATGCCTATGCTTAGAGTACTTTTTATGGATTTCATTGCTTATGAGGGCTATAATCCTATTCTCCTCTAGAAGTTTGAGATCCATAAGTTGTTCCTTCTAGGCCAAGCTCAGGTCTAGGTCTAGTTTACTAGCAGTAGCTAGAGTTTGGAGCTTTTCTTAGTGAAATACCACTAAGAAAATGCATGTTGCAATCTTTTTAGCATTATAACCTTCACCCCTATACTTGAGGCTAGATTTTCATTGTAAGAATTGTGAAGTTTGTAGCCCATGAGTTACAATCTCACATGAACTTTTGAGGCTAAAAAATGGCCCATTAGTTATCATAGCTAATGAGTGGCGAGGTACCCCTACACTCAACCATACGAATACAAGCGTTTCACACGTGATTCAGTCGAACTCAAAGGACTAAGTGCTTATGCGCCTTAATGGAACACTTAGGCTTAATCAATCATTGTCCTCCCAAACTTACTTGTATTGTCACGGTTGTATGGTTAAGTAAGTTTGAGGTATGTGATTTTTATAGCTTTTTGTCTTTTTAATGTCTTATGCTAATAAGGGAAGGTAAAGAGAACTAAGTGACTAACTTACATTAACTATTCACTAACTAAGTTCTAATTATTCCTAACACTAGTATCCGTTCCCACTTGCCATACACATCCTAAACCAGTGCAATGCTACTGGGATTACCAAATGCTAATCGTTACTGGGTTACCAAGCGCTACACACATGCTCGAAGTGGTTGTACTGAGTGTACTTAACTAGGAGAGTCAAAGGTTGAGAGAGAGATTAATTACCTAGGAAAGCATTAAACATTCAACAATAATTAATTACTAATTAGCTTAGTCTATATGCTACAAGGTTTATCATAAAGTTCATCTTTGTTACCATACACAAATGTGTGTTTAGGTACAAATTGATTGAATAAAGATCCGTTCACTATATGACTCCTACTGTGGGCATAAAGGAATTATTCTAACTCTAGAATGGTAAAACTACAAGAGTTTGGCTAAGGGTCTAAGTCTTACTATCCGAAACAAAGGGCATCACCTCTTATTTATAGAAGATGAGGCAGGACACGATATCGCTCATCATACCCCCATGAATGAATGAAAAATTATCCTCAAGTTCCTTACAAAATATTGGAAAGGTATGGGATTATTGACTTGAATGACACTAATGGTGAATGGGGTGACACGTGAACGGATCATCATTATAATACATGGCAATATTAGTGTTCATGACCACAAGAGTGAACACTATACACATTTGACATCCAGCCTTACTTGGTAGTTGAGAGAGAAGAGAGAGAGAAGAAAAGAAGAAGGTGTGTTGCTGCCGACACCAGGATTGCGCTTTCTGTTGTCCATCCATAACCGTGCCATCAATCTTGTTCCTTGCATAATTGTTCCAGCACCAGTCCATCCTAAGTGTTTCCTCCAGGTCCAATCCATTGTTGTATGATTGCCATCTGCACACACAACATAGTCTCATATTAGCAAGGATAAATAAATCACAATGCAGTTGATAACTTGCCTCGGTGTATGGTCCATTGGCTGAGTTGTGATATGGCTAATATGGATTTTGGAGATATAACATTGGTGACTACCCAAGGTGCAGGGGTTAGGAGAAAATTGAAAAAATTGAACTAGGACCCCCATGACTAAGAGCGATCCTCCAGTAGCGATAGAATGGAAAAAGATAAGGAATAAGAAAGATGGAGAAAAAGAAACAACAGAAACATTGATAAAATGGATGTCAGAGGTGGAAATGAACAAAAAAATGTTGATTGCAGTAATGTTTAAGAGAAAGAAGTTAACTGATGCACCAAATAGGAGTGTTAGTGGGTCCTCCCCAAAGTAGGCTCATGCCTTTTATGCCCTGACAATCCTACATTCAAAGAGTTTGTAGGCTCTGGAAATGTCATTTGGGAGCAAGAGTTAAAGTCTTAACCATAAGAATTTACCAAAAAGAAAACAATGCATCAACCAAAATATAGACTACTAATACGATCGACAATGAGGTGGAAAATGGAGAAAGAATGATGGAAAGAAGAGAATGGAATGGAGTCCCAAGAATAAGATGGTGTACAGCCCCTTATGGAGTTATGGTTAATGTAACTTAGGAGATCTCATTCCAAATCCAGCCTCAAACAATCTGCTTCCAGTGACTTCGCATTAATATACTTGGCCAATCCATCCACTTGAAGTAACATGGACGCTTCTACCAAAGAGTCACCACCATTGCGAGGAAACGAGAAAGGGAATATTAGGAAGTGAGAGAGGGCCTTAGTTAGAGGGAACATGTTTGTTTAGTTCCATAACCTGTGCTTGTAGCCCAGATGATTATTTTATCTAAGGGGTGTGCTTTGAATTCTCACTGTTATTTGTGTGTGTGTGTGTGTGTGTTTTTTTTTTGCATGAGAACCACACCATGCAAAGAATTATTATTTTTATTAGCTCAGCTTCCTAATAATAGAGCAATGTCAAAATTGTAAGAGAAACTAAAGAAGAAAACATCCAAGCAACCAAGAGAATGGCCAACACAAATATATCAAATCCCCTTGAAGTTTGATGAGTGGCGAGGTACCCCTATACTCAACCATATAAATACGAGCGTTTCACCCATGATCTGGTTGAACTTTGTAGACAAGCTACTTGTGGTATCTATATAGTTACTCATAGGTCGCAGTTCACTATCTTCCCACCTAGACTAGTATTAGCTTTGTCACGTATGGTTTAGTCTATAGTGAGGTGTATGATGTGTTTCTACACTAGTACTACTCCTAAGTATGATGGAAAATAATATTAACTAAGCTATGAGAGAGAGGGTGAGAGAGAATCTAAGCTAGCCTAAGTGTGATGAGCATTCGTTCCTTAATCATCCATACACATCTTGGACCTCATGCACGACTACCACTAGGATTACCAAGCGCAGATCCTAGGTACGCTACTGGGTTTCCAAGTAGTCACACTTAAATGCTCGTGATTAAGTCGCACTCATTCTGCGTTTAATAGGAGTTTAGGGTAAAGAGATGTTAACTATGAAAGCAATAAATAATAATAAAAATTAAATAATTAAACTAAGTGAATGCTACAATGATGAAATAATCTTGATCTTTATTTTTGGTCATGTGTGTGTCCAAGTACTTCACACTCGAATAAGGATGCCGTACAATTACAATCACCACACTACGGGCATGCATTGAGAAATAATTCTAACTCTAACAAGGAAAAACTGTAAGAGTTTGGGTAAGGAACTAAGAACTAACTCCTAGAACAAGGAAAGTTGCATCTTATTTATAGAAATTGAGGCAAGCCGCGATATCGTGGATGCGTTATCATGGCTACTACGATATCACAGCCGCTACGATATCACGGTTGTGATATCACAGCTAGCAAATTCATGACTCATGAAAGTTACACCCTTTTCAGTCCTTGAGTCCTTCCTTAGTCTGATAAATGCCCAGTCACCAATTCGTTAATAGTTTTATTATTAAGAAAGAGGTTGTACACTTCCAAGCCAAGAGAGACCATAGAAATTCATGAATGCATGGGTGTTGTGGGCTCATTGCCTATTATATCAAAAGAACCATACCTTAGTATCGACACTATAACTCCAAGGTAAAAAACCAAACATTATCAATCAATAGAATATAGTTCATACCACCATCAGGAGCACTTATTAGGTGATGAACATAACAAAACAAACAAGCACACAAAGAAATGAAAAAGTATGAATGATGTTGTAAAACAAAAACAAGAAAGGTTAAAGAAATTTGCAAAACAAAAATGTGTAAAAAAAAATTAAAAAGGAACTAAGGGCCTTAAATGATCAGCAGAGGTGGCCATCTCTCCCATGACTGATTTGGAAGGGGGAGATCTAAAATAATGAGTAGGGTCATCCCTTCTTAGAGGTATTATGTGCACTAACCGTTCTAAGTTCATGGAAAGGTTTGGGCTATTGCACATTGATTAATAACCTCTTATCAAGGTTCTGGTCTAACTTTTTAGGGATTCCCAACTTCCCCCAGTCGATGTTTTCCATATTAAGGTTTGGAAGTTGGCGACGGACTTGCTCAAGTGCATCTATGCTTTCGATGTAAGCACTGGTTATTCCCTCAGTTAGTTCCATGCACGTTAGTGAGTTGTTCACTTGATCAGCTATCAGCCACTAGGTGTCTCTTTGTCGTGTGGCTTCTGCATATAGGCACTTTTGTAGGTTAAGGTCTTGTGCACACTGGTTGCATGCAGGCAATGTTAAATTTTGCATAACCCATGATCTCTGCATACAATTGCACCATGTATTGCTATATCTGATGTATGGAACCTTCTTCTTCTCGATCTTTCCAAAAGTATTCTCCTTAGATAT
Organism: Gnetum montanum; assembly: GCA_015680685.1. Classification (NCBI taxonomy): domain Eukaryota; kingdom Viridiplantae; phylum Streptophyta; class Gnetopsida; order Gnetales; family Gnetaceae; genus Gnetum; species Gnetum montanum. Next base: position 108,551 of record MNCI01032706.1, on the reverse strand, counting down.
CTCCAGGAAAAGATCACAGATTCCTAGGTGTGCATCTACAGTACTTAGCCATGCCCTTTCCATTATTATTGGGAAGTTCCCCTTTATCGTTATTTACTTGTATCACTAGGAAATCAGCTGGGTACGACCACCCACACATAATGGTAATGATATCCTCCACTAGTCCCAAGGGAACAGTGATGGAATGATCAGCTAGCTCTAGGCGAATGTTGCTCTTTCTTAATAGAGGCAGGTTCTAAGCTTTGTACATCTCTTGTGATATTAAGTTGACTTCGGAACCTGAGTCCAGAAGAGCTTTGCATGGCACATTCCTAGCGACTTGGAGATAGATTAGAGGGCTTCCAAGATCAAAGAATTTCCTAGGAATGTGGCCCACCTTAATCTAGTTAGTAACGACATGTGTTAACATAATCGTATGCATTGAGCTCGGTGTTTGGTTTGAAGGGAGCTTTGAAGCCTTATTTGATGGAGAGGCATTCAGAGGTTCAACCGCCAGTGGTTGTGAGGGCTTGGTTGGATTGTTGGTTCTGAAGAAAGGTATTTTCTTCATAAGTTTGTTAGAACCAACTGCGGTGTGAGGATTCATAGCCCTCGTGGCATTGCATTGTTGCGTTTGAGTAGGGAGTTCCCCTTACATTGCTGGAGCAGGTGATAATGGAGCTATCGGTGTGAGAGTTGCGGATGGATTTGGAGGATGGTATGTTTGTGGGTTTTCTCCCCTACGAGAAGGAGTTCTAAAATACTCACAAGCTTGGTAGTGATGTTGTGGTGTAATGTGACTAACAGAGTCATGTGGAGAGATTGGATGCTACATGTAGTAACCATATGGGTCCGATTGCCGATAGGGGTATTATTGCCTTGGTGGTGGCATCCCCCATGACTATGGGTATTGCCACTATTGATGTTGCTCAACAGGTTGTGGTGGAGTTCCACTTGGATAATATGTTGAAGGTTGGTGGAACTGCCTTGGGTTACCTTGGGGATAAGGTAACCATCAGGGTGCTTGCTATTTATTAAGTTGTGGGTTGAGTGCATACACCCCAGACTCTTGTAGATGTGAGATCACTAGGCAACATCCCTTAGGATGGTCATATTGGCATATCTCGCATCCACCATCAGTGTCTATGTCTAAATCCAAAACCTCTTCTATGATGGCCATTTTATCCTTACCCTTGTTACGTGCATTGTCCACTTCTCTCTTTTTATTTTTGTCATGGTCACTACCTCGCTCCCTAGACTCCTCTACAATTTTAAGAACAGTTTCAAACCTACTATCCAGGGAGTCCCACATTTGGTCTACCTTTGTCAATACTTCGGTTGTTAACTTTTGAAGCAGCAAGGTTTTCCTATTCACCATCTCTTTGAGTGGTGACTCTTCTTCCTCCTCATAGAATTTCAGTCCCCTTTTTCAGAGGGAAGGATCTCGGTTGTACTCTTCCGCACTTTCTCTTTTTCATAGCTCACCTTCTTCTTTGGCAACTTGCTCTAGTAATCTATGAATTTTATGAGACCTAAGCTTTGATAATATTCCTTGGGCATACGTCCCAAGGGTTCTTCTTGTTTCATACCTAAGTCCATCCACGAGATGGCGTAGTTGATCCTGGTACGAATAACCATGGCTAGGGCAACGATGTAACAGTGCGTAATAGAGGCCCATGATAGCATCTAGGGATTCATGGTTTTCTTGCTTCCATCCTTGGATTTTCTTTCATAGGTTAGACACTCGGAAGTATGTTTGATACTTATTATTAAATAGTTCTAACATTTTTCTCCACCCTCCGAATGGATTCCGGTTCTAAGGACTAGTACCAGCTTTCAGCTTCTTTCACTAGTGTCCTTGGAAACAACTTCAATTTTTGCCATTTTTTCTCTATGTTTTGCAAGGCACATGCATCATGGAATGCTTGTAAATGATTTTGAGGATCAATGTTATATCCCCCTTCAAATTGTGGGATGTTGTTCATGTCTAACCTCTTGATCCTACTATCCTTTTGGTGCCTTGTGGGAACTCTTACGGCCTCCGTTATATCTAGCATGCTTCTAGTTGTGAGTAGGGGTTCTTCATGGTTATCTCGTTCATAGCGTCTATGGTATCTATGTGGTTCCCTACTCTCCCTTCTTCTATGCCTTGATTCCTTAGAGTACCCTCATCCTTATTCTCGACTATCTCATCAATGTTTTTCATTTTGTTTCCCTTTATCCTCATGTTTGGTTTCCTTATGGCTGTGTCTAGACACTGAATGAGAGGGTGAATGTGACGATGAAGGTGAAGAAGAAGGAGAACCATTGCCATGACGGTGTTTTCTACCTTCTCTTTGGTGGTCTCAACCTTGATCATGATCACGATCAGAACGTCCGCCCTTATCATGTGTTCGTGTTCCCTCATTGAACACTTCGTGTTTGTGGGTATTAGAACCGGGGTTGTGAATCGTGAAGTGGAGGTTCTAATACATCACCTCCTGACCATCGTTAGGAGGGGGAACATTGTTTGGTGGGGAACCTATTGAAGCAGGTTCACCACCCCCAATTTCTCTTAAGATGTACGGAGCGTTATGGGGTCATTTACCCTTCAAGTATGTGTGGTAACTCTCCTGTCACAAGTCCCTTTGATGTTGCACTTTTGTGGGATGATAGTCCCTTATGTCATGATCGCATGCAATGTACTTTGCATATAAAAGTGGCATGCCTATTTGTGTGAGAGCACGAAGGAGCATGTTGGGGACTGATCGGTCTGGAGGCAACACTATGTTACCCTCCAAGTCTCTCCAACATAGTTGTTCATCTTGGTAGAGAATAAAGGTAAAATTAGGTACATACTCATCATGATGAGTATATACCACACAAAATTGTTGAGGAACCGATGAATCTTGATTACATGTATTATGTCGCCGACTATCTCTTGTGTTAGTCCTAGGCGGTGAAATGCTCTTATGTGAAGAAGAAGACATTTTGTCTTATTCGGTGTGTGATTTATTGTTGCCTTATCTTTCCTTGATTAACCCTAAGGGTTCATTCTAGTGTTCCAACGATATGGATGATTTCCTATGTTCTACATAGCGCACAAACAACTAAGTCCCTGGCAACGGTGCCAATGATAAGTGGCAAGGTACCCCTACACTCAACCATATAAATACGAGCATTTCACATGTAATCCAGTTGAACTCAAAGGACTAAGTTCTTACACACCTTAATGGAACACTCAAGGTTAATTAATCATTGTCCTCCCAAACTTACTTGTATTGTCACAGTTGTATGGTTAAGTAAGTTTGAGGTATGTGATTTTTATAGTTTTTTGTCTTTTTAATGTCTTATGCTAATAACTGAAGGTAAAGAGAACTAAGTGACTAACTTACATTAACTATTCACTAACTAAGTTCTAATTGTTCCTAACACCAATATCCATTCCCACTTGCCGTACACATCCTAAACCAGTGCAATGCTGCTAGGATTACCAAATGCTAATCGTTACTGGGTTACCAAGCGCTACACACATGCTTGAAGCGGTCATACTGAGTGTACTTAACTAGGAGAGTCAAAGGCTGAGAGAGAGATTAATTAACTAGGAAAGCATTAAACATTCAACAATAATTAATTACTAATTAGCATAGTCTATATGCTGCAAGGATTATCATAAAGTTTGTTTTTATTGCTGTACAAAAATGTGTGTTTAGGTACAAATTGATTGAATAAAGATCCGTTCACTCTATGACTCCTACTGTGGGCACAAAGGAATTATTCTAACTCTGGAATGGTAAAACTACAAGAGTTTGGCTAAGGGTCTAAGTCTTACTATCTAGAACAAAGGGCACCACCTCTTATTCATAGAAGATAAGGTAGGATGCGATATCGCATACGCGATATCGCGGCTCATCAATAGCCTTACTTTCCAATTGGAAAAATTCATATCATGTATATATTAGGGCTTAGGAAGGCTAAAAATACCTTAGAGATTGCCAAAGTTGGCATTTTCATGGGTTTTATATTGGTCATAGCCTTAACTATGTTGGAACTAACTACATCCAATGTTGGGGCTCTTGGGTTTTCATTTTCCTAGCTGTGGCTAGTGTAGTTTCCATAACCTTTAGCTTGGATGTCATAAGGCTAATGTTGGAGTTGTGGGATTTCTACTTTCTTTTACAAAATCCAACATTGGAGTGGTTGGGGTTTTTTCTAGCTAGGCTAGCATTGCTCCACTAGTTCCAATGTAGTTCCATGATGCTAACATTGTTCCCATGAGGCTAGCGTAGATGGGTGAAGCCAACATAGTTGGAAAAGTCCATTTACTATTTATCTAGCATTGTTTTGGTGACCTAGGTGCATCAAAAATTTCCATAAATGAAAAACTATGTTGAAAATTATGGTTTGCAAGTTACACCAATCTATCAATAATCATGGTAGAAATTTGTAGCACCAAAATCAGTAACCATAAGAATTATAAGAAAAAATTTCAAACACTTTGGATAGGTTCCACACTTGTTCAACTAGAAAACCTTTACAACCTTGAGCACTTGAAACCATTGACATTTTGTAAATATTTTGGAGAAATTTGATAGCAAGTTGGGCATTTGAGACTCCTAGCATAACATCAAAATTTAAAAAAAAATGAGAAATGCCTTTACCCTCCTTGTCACCAATGCTGCAGATCTAAGTTAAAACCCCCCAAGGAGTTTTAGTGATTGAAGTTGGGAAGCACTTGGATCTTGGGGCTAATCATAGAACACAACCTATTGACTTTAATAGGATTTAAGCTTCATCCAAGCAAATTTCTTATGCATTTGGGCACATAATTTATACAACTTTGAACTCTCACACTTTTCAATATTTCATTGTTGTAATAAAGTTTCAGTTCATTTGTTGTGCAAGCTTATTTTCACGATTAATTTCTATGCTTCCTTTTTAATTGGATTTGCATTTTTTATTATTTACCCTATTTACACTTCCTAAGTCCTTGGGTCATTGACAAGATTGTCCAGGGTGAAACACCACCAAGAAAATCCATGTTGTAATTGGTAGACCTTCACCATCCAACTTAAGGAAAGATTTTATTGTAAATGTAAGGTTTGTAGCCCATGAGCTACAATCTTGCATACTTTAACTTTTTGGGATTGAAAAGTGCCTCATAAGTTTCTACCACCTCACTTCCCAAGTGGGCAAAGTAATGTCATGTCTATATTTGGGCTTGGAGAGGTTAAAAATGCCTTGAGGATTGCTAAATTTGACATTTTCATGGGTTTTATGATGGTTATGGTCTTGACTACGCTAGAGCTACACAAACCCAGTGTTGGAGTTGTTGGGTTTTTCATTTGCCCAACAATGGCCACCGTAGTCATCATAATTTCCAACAGCTACAACATGACCACTATAGTCATCTCAAATTCTTATCAATCTTCACATGGCTAGCATAGTCACCATATTTCCTAGTAGATTTCAACAATGCTAACGTAGCTCTCCAAGGCCAACATAGTTGACGTGAAGCCAACATAGTGACAAAAGTTCATTTACTATTTTTAATATTTGGTGTGGTTTTCATGGTCTTTGGGTGTTAAAACTTGCCAAAAATGGACATATATGCTAGGAATAATGACCTGCTACACCTGCAATCAACACCAATCTATTAGTAATCATGGTAGAAATTTGCAGCCCAAAATCACTAATATTGAAGCTTATAAAAGCCAAACTTGAACACATTATTTAGGCCCAAACATTTTTGTAACTAAACAACATAGCAACCTTTGAAACCTTGAGCACTTAAAACCCATTTTGACATTTGTAAGACTTTTGGAGCACATTGGTATCCACCTGAGCATCATAGACTCTCAACATAGTACTACTATAACAAAAGTTAGGCAACACCATTCACACCACTTATAACCAAAGTTGTAGATTCAAGTGAAAACTAGCAAGGAGCTCTTAGCGATTGTAGTTGGGAAGTACCTAAATAATGGAGTTTTGTTGCAGAATACAACTTGCTAACTCCAACAGGCTTCAAGATCTATCAAAACAAGCTTCTTGTGTATTTGAGTACACAATCTGTACTCCTTGAACTCTATACTTTAAGGATTTCTTATATTTCAATAAAGCTTGTCAATTCATTTGTAGTGCAGATTTCATTTCAAGTTCAATCCTATGTTTATTTTTTCCTTTGAATCTGTGATTTTATTTTTCTCCATTTATAGTCTTTAAGTTTGTAGATGATTGACTAGACTATCTAAGGCACCTTGGATCTTGTTTTTTGGAGGCCTTTGGGATCCAAGGTTAGGCTATTTCACCTGGGATTTTCAATTTTCTAGCAACCAAATTTTCTAGGTGTTATAATTTTTGGCACTAGAAGGAGGGCCTTTGCCCAAATTCTTAGCCCAAACATTTTCCAAGCATTTTGTAAAACCAACTTTTACACATTCTAAACTCTAAAACCTGCAAGTATCTACCATCAAAACCAATGTTGGTATTCAAATCCCTACACATAATACCTAGCGTAGTTGTGGTGGGTGATTTGAGTTTTTGTAATATTTTCATAGTAGTTGTTGGATTCTTTGAAACCCAATGTAGCCTAAATTGAAAACCTGTAAATTTTAATTTTTGGAAATCACATTTGGGGTCTAGGGGCCAACGTAGGTCCATACAAGAACCTAAATACATCTCCTATGAAATTCTATAGAAAAGCTAGCTAAAACATCACCGCGAAAATTCATGTTGCAAATTATAACTTTCATCTTCCAACTTGAGATAATATTTTATTGTAAATGTAACATTTGTAGTCTATAAGCTATAATTGTAGCAATTGAAAAATTTGATTACTAGAAAATCAAAAATCTTAGCATAATAGCTTTAACCTCAAATCCCCATTGCCTCCAAAAAATGGGATTTAGGATACCTTGGATAGTCTAGCAGATCACCTAGGGACTTAAAGGAGGGTAAACAAGATTGTAAAAACAAAAATGCAAAAGATTTCAGATTTAAAAAATTGAAAGTAAATGCAAATTGCACAAAAAACTAAACACCTTGAACTTTATTGAAAAATAATAAAGAATTAGTTTGAGGAATGTGTACAATCATGTGCTTGGGCTAGTAGGAGGGGTTCACTTCGGTGGGGGCTTGGAATTTGTTGCTTTACAACTTCCAATGCTTTTGAACCTTTGTTTCTCCTTGCATCATATCTATAGGGTAAATCTTATCTGGGGGGGGGGGGGGGGCGATGTTGCAAGGAGGATAAAAATTGTTATGGAGGGTAGCAATTTCCCAAAGAGGGGGTTCCATGTTGGAGATTCAAGAGGCTTTGTGTGTGTTCAAAGCTCTTGAATGCAAAAATGCTTGCCAAAAATGCCAAAGTGTATGAGTGCCAAGGGGATGGACCCTTGAAATGGTGTTAAGGTTTGGTTTTTATAGGTTTTTGACCTTAATTTTTGTTGCAAATTGGCTTTTATTTGGCTAAAAATTGGTTGCAAATTTTGGCTACATTTCAAGTGGGATAAGTGCCAAAATTTGGGGGGTTACCATATATAGTAAGTGCCAAACCTCCATGGCCATTCCATTTACTAAAAATAGTGATATGGGATGGCATCTATGGTAAAGATAGATCTTCTACACTAGGCCTTCAGCCTTCTATGCTGGCATGTTGGATCAACATTGGGGTGCATGGAGTGTTGAAATTTGGTCTTTGTGGCTTCTATGTTGGGGACATGCAGTTTTCACGCT
>MNCI01032706.1:19296-100634 GCA_015680685.1 Gnetum montanum | reverse complement strand
TCCACACTGAGGGGGAAAGGTTTCCATGCTTGGAGAAAGCTTCCATGTTGAGGGGAAAGGTTTCCGCTAAGGGAAAGCTTCCACACTAAGGGGGAAGTCCCCACACTAAAGGGGGAAGGTCTTCACGTTGAGGGGAAAGCCCCCCCTCCTCCACACTAGGGGTAGATGGGTTTGACCCTCATGTAAGGTTTTTCTAGTGTATAAAAGTGTATACCTTTCACAAAACCCATCAAATTATCATTTTTGGCATCCCAAAAGGCATTTTTGATTTTCAAGCCCAAATTTAGATACTAGGTAACTCTTTCACTTAGGGGATGAGGCTTTGGTCACTTATGAGGTAGTTTTCAACCCTCAAAAATATGAAATATGTAAGATTGTCCCTCATGTACTATAATCTTAACATTTACAATGAAGTTTTACCTTAGGTTTCATGGGGTGAAGGCTACATGATGAAAATGATTACAACATGCAAATTTTGGTGGTGTTTCAATGACCCCTCTTTGTTGGTATCTAGTGGATTGACCTGAGAGGCATTAAAAAAGAATACAAAACACCATTGTAGGTCCATCATAGATGCTCCCTCTTCACACTTGATTTAGTTATGTAGAACCACACCAAAGAGTGCTTGTGATGATGGGATAAGGCTATGATGAGGGAATGGTAACAATAATGGGGTTATAGAAAGTCAATTATGAAGGTGAACAATGCATTCCAAGCTTTGACACCTATCTCCAAGGAGTTTTGGCCATTTAGGCTCCTCCCTTAACATGTTTGGAGCCATTGTCTTGGTAATTTAGTCTTCATTAGGTTATCCAACTTCTCAATGATTTGCTTCCCCTTTTTTCTTTTTTGTGTGGGTGAAACCTTGATGGGATTTCTTTGCCAAGGCTGGTTCAATTTGGTTTTCCCATTGAATGAGATGTTTTATATTCAATGGTCTTTATGGTGGAGCATGATGAAGGAGATGTCACATGGCTATAATGCATAAGTATTAGACATTGGTCGACATTTCTTCTTAGGGTAAGGAAGGTCATATTTAGGCTATGGGGTTGGGCTTAAGGAGTGGTGCTAGGTGGAGGATAATGGTACAAGAACTCTTGACACATTAGGAAAAACTCACTAAATCTTGCTCATTGAGGTCACCTATTGGTTTGCTGCCATAATGAGTGGCACCCTTGCGATGATCCCAAGCTTCATCCTACAAATACAACTCTGAGAGAATAAGAGAACCAAGCAAATAGAACATGTTATAACATTACAATGCATGCATGTCATATGAAATGATAAAACCAAGCCACCCAGGTTAGAAATGTTGTAAATTTAAGGCTATGGCAAGCCATGGTACCAGTTTAAGGCCATGGCATGCCGTGGTGTCAATTTAAAGTCATATCAGATTGTGATACTAGTTTAAAACCTCGACAACTTGCATTACTAGTTTAAGGCCTTGATAGGCCATGATGTCACAAGTTTTAGGCCCTGGCAAGCCATCAATGTCATCAATTGGCTACATGAGACAACCAACAAACTAGGCCACAATAGGTCATCATTGTTACAGCATAGGGAAATCTATGTCATGTGCATCAGATTCACAAAGTCTTGTGACTTATTCATTGTGCCAAACAAGGAGAGAATGATATAGAGAGTGCAAGCTTGCTTGTTGTAGATCACCAAAGTTGTCAATGTTAACCATGTGTTACAACCTGTCAATAATGATAAACAACACTACAAGAAAATGTGTGAGCATTAGATATAATCAGGGCTATGTGATGGCTTTGATGTTGATGTAATGAGCAAGATTAAGTTCTAGTAAGGAACTTGGTTTTATATGTTTTCTCCTCACCATTGTGGTTTAGGTAGGAATTCTAACTAGGGGACCCTCTATGATGTTTTTGGCTTTAAGGTCAATTAACATTAGACTACATCAAGGTGTTATGACTATATAGTGCAATGGTTTCAAGGCTTGATGTTTTGGTGCATAAGGTCAACTTGGTCAATCATCACTAGAGGAGTTTACGTAGGCTTTAAGGCTAGTCCAATTCGCTTTCTTATTATCCTACCTTCATCCTACATGACAACATAAGCATATTAAGTGGCACCTATGTAACAAAATGATAACAACTTATAAAACCAGTAAAATAATGCTAATCATAATGCAAAATACTATGGTAACAATGCATAAATGGGACATTATTTTGCAACAAAGTTCATACAAGTATCCAAGTAATGTCAATAGATGCTATAAAGTAATACAAAATGATGTAGGATCAAACATGGTTACACATGGTTATACTTTTGCCAGTTTAAGGCCTTGGCAAGCCATGATGCTAGTTTAAGGCCATAGTGGGCCATGGTCACATGGTGCCAAATGGTGGTTAGGGAAAGTCAAACCCCACAATTTAATACCAACCAAATGCTAAATAGAGGTCAATAAGGCTATAATAAGTCAAATAAAGAAAATATAAGGCTACATAGAGGTCATAAGAAGGTCAACAAGGTTAACAATGCAACATAAGACCAAAAACAAGTCAAAGCATCATGTTATAAGGCCAAATCAAGTAAAACATACTACATATGGTGGAACTTGACCAATATTGGTTAAAAGAGGTTGGATTTTGTCATTTTTAGGCCTTAGAGGACCATGGTTTGAGGCTACAAGGGTGTTAGCTAAGTTTGGACATTAGTCAAGGTTGTTTCGAGGCTATTTAGACCTAGAAATTAAGAGTTTTGAGGCTTCCATGTTGTGCCCCCCTATTTTCACACTAGCTAGCATGGAAGAAGGGACCCTCAGTGTGGAAACTAAGGAAAGTATGTTTTGAGGCATTTAAAGGTCCAAAATCAAGGTTTTAGGGCCTTCTTAAGGTAGCATAGGACTAGATCTATCAAAATTAGGCACTCTAAAGGTTGATTAAGGTCAGAAATAGGTCTTGGAGCTTAACCCCCTTGTTTTCGCATTGGACAACATGGAAGGGAGGGGGCTTAGCATGGAAGGCCAAAATCCAAGCAAAAATAGGATCAACCAAGGTCAAACTAGTAGTTGAAACCTAGATCTGGGAGTTGTGCATCGTCTAGCTTCATTTTGAGGATAGTTGAGTTAATTTTTCATGTAAAAACATGTTGAAATGGCTTTCTCCTTTCTTCCATATTAAGCACAATGTCCCTAACATGGAAGAATGAAGCAAAACTTGTTCCATGGTTCTAGGATGGTTTGGGAGCACATTGACTAGGTTCCTACATTCTTAGGGCTATATATCGTGATTTTGTAACTTTTTGGTTGATTTAGGTCACATTTGGAGGCTATTTAAGGGCATCTAAGGTCTCACCCCACTATTTCCATGCTGGGGAAGTTACTTCACCATGGAAGATTAGGGGGAATGAATTTTTGAGGCTAAAACGAGGTTAGAGGGGCATAATTTCAAGGCTATGAGGTTCTAGGCTTTTTTGGAATAGATTTTGGTCTCTAGGAGTGTCATCTTGCCACCAAAAGTGGAAAAGTAGCTTTCCCCCATTGTTTCCACATTGCCCAACATGGAAACAACCTCCTTCAATGTGGATGGAGTAAGAATCTTAGATCTAGGCCAATTTAGCTCACAATCGACTATGCATGTTAGCTCTTAGAGTTACTAGGATCAAGGGTTAGAGTTTTAGGTCAAATTTTGGTAGTTTTGACTATTCCTAGATGTTTCTTGATCTTTCTCACTTTTTTTTCATGTTAGGGACATGGTGTCCAATGTGGAAGACTAAGGGAAACAACCTTTTGACCATCTAGAATTAGTGTCCTAAGGCTTAAAGGTTTTAGTGAGTGCTAATATGGTTCTAAGGTGCATGTAAGATCATTTAACATCACTTTAAGGTGTTTATGAGCATCAAATGAGTTCCACCCCCCTCTCTCCACACCCCCCCTTAGTCTCCACATTGGCTAGCATGGAAGAGAGGGCCCTTAGTATGGAAGAACCATAAATCTTAGATCTAGACTAATTTTGACCTTAATAAACCATGCATGTATTCCCCTAGGGTTGCCAGGGTCAAGAGGTAGGGTCCAAGGTCAAAACTAGTCAATTTGGAGTCTTGCTAGATGGTTTTTTATGCTTTTCCCTTTCTTCCACAATGGCTAACATGGAAGAGGTGGCCTCCAATGTAGAAGAACTAAGGGACTCTATTTTTTGTTATTTTTTTATCATTTCTGGCCATGCATGTGGGTCTTCAAGGTTGCTAGTGTCGATTATTGATGCTCGGTGTCAAAACTTGGTCATTTCAAGGGTTGTTAAGTGGTTTTTTGGCTTCTCCCCTTTCTTCCATGCTAGGATTACTATGATCAACATGGAAAATTTGGGGAGCTAGCTTTGTAGCTAACCATGATCAATTTTGGAGTGTTTGAGGATTCTAGGATGTGCAGTCAAGGTCCTAGGATGCACACAAGGCTTCCTGGTATTTGTTCAAAGCATTTAAAAGTTATTTTTAAGTCCCCCCAAAGTTCCCCCTTGCTTCCATCTAGTTATCATGGAAGAGGCTTCTCTTAGCATTAAGGAACTAAGGGAATTTGCTTTTTTACTAATTTTTGGTAATTTTAGTCATGCATGTGTGTCCTTAGGGTTTTTGGTGTTGATTATTAATTCTTAGGATCGAAATTTGGGCATTTTAAGGGTCATAGAAGGGTTTTTAGGATTCACCCCTTCCATACATGTTGGGGTTGGGATTCTTAGCATGGATGGAATCCTCCTTAGTGTGGAGAATCCAAGGGAGACAAGTTTTTCCTATTAGAGGTGACTTCCAAAAGTTTGGTGGCTTCTGGAAGGGTTAGGTTGCTTCCAAAAGTCAAACTTCATACAACTTCAATAGTTTTAACTTTCCTCCTTCCATCCACACTAAGACTAGAATGATCAGCATAGATGAGGTTCTCATTAGTGTGGAAGAATCTTAGGGGATTAATTTTTATTAACTTTTGGAATTCTAGTGGCTTTCGAAGAGGCTATCAAGACTCTGGCACAAATTCAAGGTAATTTGACATTGTTTTCTTGAATCTAGGACCTTCCATTAACCTTCTTAGCTCCATTCATCCAGTTTCCATGCTAGCTTATGTGGAAGAAGTCTTCCCTATTGTGGATGAATCAAGGAAGTTAGATCTAGGCTAGTTTGATAGCTAGTTGATCATGCATGTCAGCCTTAGCATTGATGGTTAAGGTTTAGTGTCAAAATCCACTAATTTGGAGGCTCCTAGATGCCCATGTAATCATCCATTATTTTTTCCACTCTAGGTAGGGGGGCCCTAGCATGGAAGAGAGGAAAATGTTAGATTTAAACTCTTTTAATAGTAAATTGACCATGCATGTCAACCTTTGGGGTTGCTGACATTGATGGTTGAGGTTTGATGTCAAAATCCACTAGTTTGGAGGTTTCGAGGTGTCCATGAAATCATCCCCCCTTTGATCCATGTTGGGTAGGGTGGCCACATCATGGAAGAAGGGAAATGTTAGATCTAGGCTCTTTTGATAGCAAATCAACCATGTATGTTAGCCTCCAAGGTTGCTAGCATTGATGGTTAAGGTTTGATGTCAAAAGCCATTAATTTGGAGGCTCCTAGGTACCCATGCAATCATCCCCCTTTTCTCCATGTTGGGTAGGGTGGCCATAGCATGGAAGAGAGGGGGATGGTAGTTTTGTGTCATTTTGACCAATTTTGAGTCATATGGGAGCTCTAGAAAGTCCTAGTAGGATCTAGGATTTACTAGGGTAGGTCATTAGGCAATTTTTGGTCATAAACTAGGTTTCATTGCATACCCCTTTGGCTTCCACACTAGCTCCATGCTAGGCAACATGGAGAGGGGTTCACTAGCATGGAGAAGGTTTGAAATGAAAAAAATCAGGTTATTTTTTTTATCATTTTATGCTTCCAGAAGCTACCAAAGGGTCTTAGAGTACATCCACATTGGATCCATGCTAGGTAGCATGGATGGGCCTTCCCCTAGCATGGAATTACCAATGTGAAGTTTTTAGACACTTCTAACTAGGTTGGGCAAGGTTCTAGGATTGCTAGGGGTCACTGGAAGGGTTTAGGGCTATGTGGGCCCACTTTGATGTTGAAATGGGGCTTGATGAGCACCAAAGAATAAGTATGAATATTACCCCCATTTTTCAACATTGGATCCACACTAGGCATGGTTGCCATAGGATGGATGCCCCAAAGTAACAAGATTTATTAAGGTTTTACTCCTTGTTGGGGTCTAAGGTTCATGCATGTTAATGAAAGTTACCAAGAATGGCAATGAGGGTTAGGCTTTATGGTTTTGGATGGTAGGAGGTGTGGCTTGGTCATGGTTGGGTGCTTAGAACTCATTCCAAGGCTTATTTGAATGCTAGTTTTAGGCCTTAGTAGGTCATTAAGTCGCTAGTTTTAGGCCTTAGCAGGCCATAGCTTTACTACTTTTAGGCCTTGGTGGATTATGTTGCCATACCTACCTAGCAAGTATGGGCTAGTGTCAAAAGGGCATATAAGGACAACATAAACCATGAAACATGATATAAGTTTGCGAAGGTGAAAAAGCTTTAGTTAGGAAAAGAAGGAATAACATATCTGCAATGCATTTGTTTCTTGACCTTTGATAAACCAAAGGGTTTGCTTTACATGATCACACTTTCATCATGCTACCTATTTATAGTGGTAATTAATAGGAATTTTTGTTGATTTATTTTTGTTTCATAGTTGGTGCTATTTGCATCATTGTTGCTCATATTATTATTGGGCTTGCTCAGTCAGGAGATTTCTCTTGAAATTCTATCTCCATACCTTAGTCAATGTTGATATAATTAACTGAGGGTAATGACACATTGTCCCCATGGATCACGATTTATCCTCCTTCTTATGGAAAGTGAATCTCTTGATGTATAGGAGATGAAACTACCTGAAGCTTCACTAACCATGATCTTCCTAGGATCAAGTTGAAATCAAGTGTCTTCTCAACCACTAGGAAGTTGGAAAATGTAGGAAATTGCTCTTCAGCTACAAAATCCAAAGTGGTGGAACCTCACATTACTACTTGTGAGCCATTAAATGACTTGAGTGTTGAGGTGGTGTTCACTTCGATGTTCTCAGTTAGGCCTAGTTTGTCAACAATGAAATATGGTACCACATTCGTGGCTACCCCTCATCTACATGAACACGTATGATGATAACGAGAGGAGTGGATAGCACTTCTCCATTTCAAGAGTCAATCTTCATTACATTGTCATAGAAGTTGAGCATTGGTTTATGCATGTTCTCCATGAGTGAAGCTTGCTCAAAGATAAAGTGAATTGATTCCTTATTGGCTAGCATGTCTCTACTTATAGGAATGGAGGTTAGCACTTGAGCTAGTGCATCCCTATGTGTAAGAGAGGTCACAAACAGGTTGTATAAACTTGGTGATGTGTTCTTTTGCTTAAGGGATTGCTTGGCTTATTCCATTATTGTAAGAAGACTCTTTCCCTTGGCTTGTAATGTTTTAGCCTTAGTGGTTCTAACCTCCTCCATCCTTCGTAGAGTTGGTAGCTTAGGTTTTGGCCCATGTGCCTTGGTTTCCTTATCCATGAGTGTAGTTGGTCTTAGTGTAGCCTTTTTTGAAGTCTTTTGTTATTGGCCATCTTAAATGGGCTTTGTTGTTGGTTTGGAAATAGGTTTTTTTTGTCATCGTTGTGGTGATGATTTCTTGATAACCTCTAAGTTGTGGACCACTATAAGTGGGTTTTGGTCATGAGTTGTTGTGGTCTTACTTGTTGAAGGTGAAGGAACTCAAATAACGAATGGTTCCTTGGGATTTGAAGGATTAGCAACTTGGCGATTATGTTGTGATGTTGAAGCCATTGAAGGGGGGACATTTATGATGAAAGGTTCCTTAATGGATGGAGGAGATGGTACTTGTATGATGAAGGGCTCTCTTGGCTTTGTGCTTTAGGGTCACAGTGGTGCTCTGATAATAAATGGTTCCCTAGGAAAATTAGACCATTTGATTTTTGTGAATGATGCCACATTATAGGAGTTGTTGTTAGCACTTGGAGAGAGGGCTCATTTACTACCAACTCTCCATAGTTTATCATCTTCTGGAGGTCATCCTTTAATGCTAGAAAAAAATCAATGTTATGGCTAGCCATTTGATGATAATAAGAATACCTATCCAGTCTAAAGTACTTCGATAGCTTTGGATCGTCTTTGGTAGCTATCATTGGGTCTCTAGCTATGTCACAAAGATGATCATGCCTCTTATGAGCCTCTTTAGATAGTTGCTTATGTTGTATATGGTTGTCTTTTAGCAACTATTCCAAAATCTTAGAGGGCTTCATAGGCAACCTAGTGTACTGAGACCTATTCTTACATCCAAAGTTTGGTCTTGGTTAATATGGGTTGTA
This sequence comes from Gnetum montanum, assembly GCA_015680685.1. Classification (NCBI taxonomy): domain Eukaryota; kingdom Viridiplantae; phylum Streptophyta; class Gnetopsida; order Gnetales; family Gnetaceae; genus Gnetum; species Gnetum montanum. The sequence goes on along the minus strand of MNCI01032706.1, from coordinate 92,258 downwards.
GGAAGTGAATCGTTGCGATGAGTCAGGGGATGTGTTACATGGTGGTGATCCTGATCACTCCTCTTGTTTCGACTCTTTTGTTATGATAGCCATAGTTGTGTGTTCTTACTAGTTTTTATTCCTATATTTTCTTACATGTTAATTTTTATAGGCCACATGGGTTGGGTTGTTGCTTGCCTCAACTGCCTTCTCAATGTTCTTGGTTTGTAAGAAGGCTTGGCTCAGTGATTGGGGCTCTAGGTAGTATAGCTTTGACTTAATAAAGTCATTTACTACTTCCTTGTAGATGGTCAACAGGTGGGTTAAGTGTTGAGTTCCATCTTTGAATGAACCTTTTGACAAGTTTAAGTGGGCCCTACCTTACCTTCATCAATTGATCCAATGTGATATCCAACTTCAAGTTGTATCTAAAGCAATTGCAAATTGGCTAATTATGTCCTTAAGAGAAGAGATGGAACTTCTAGGCAAGGTTCAATACCAATATAGAGCCTTTCCCTTAAGGGACATGGGGAAAATCCTTAGTATTGGATGAGCCCAAGCTTGCAAGAAGAGATATGCATATCAGAAGGTTACTAGATGTGTGTTGGGATCCCCTTCACCATTTTATTTGGTGAAGTTTGGAATAGGTAAGTCTACAAGCAAGATTTTTTGGGGCACTGTAGGGCTTATAGGATCATCTTGGTAGAAATCTAGAACCTTGACCATTTGAGTTTCATTGGCTTTAAGTATTTGCAGCTCTTCTTTTAAGGTCTTGGATCATTTAGAAATCTTGATCCAAGCCTTGGGGCATCCTTGTAGGTTGAGGTATTTTTGTTAATGATTGATGATGAAGTTGTAAGACTTGTGGTTGAGAGGCTTGTGGCCTTGCAATAGGCTGTAGTATTCAAGGGAGAGGCTGGGTTATGGTGGTCATAGGTGGGCTAAATAAGGAGAAAGATGTTTGTGCCCGAACTTAAGGCACAAAGGGAAAAAGTGGTGTATGAGATGCTTGTATTGCACAGGGTCTCAATGAGGGTTCCACTAACATGTTAAATGGAGATGGTGAGGTAGACATCACCATGGTTGGATGAATGAAGTTAGGTTGTGTAGCAAAGGGCATTGATGAGAAAAAGGAGGTTGATTAAGACACATGTTGTGTCAAGTTCATGGTGATGTTGGGTATGGACCTAAACATGATAGGATGGATAGGAGGAGAGTTGGGTCTAGGGACTTGTCCAATTAATGAGATACGAGACATGGAGTTCGGTGTGGTTTTTTGGGAAGCTAGAGTTTGGAAAAGACTTCTAATGAAGGTTTTTGGCTCTTGTTTAGCATCAAACTCATCTTCTTCTTCTTGTCAATCCCCTGAGCTAATTCCCTTACTAAACTCATCAACCTCTATGAGTTGTATGAGCATTTTCATGTAGAAGTAGGTGAGGGATATTTGGTCATAGGAGGAGGATGGAATGTATTCTTTTCCTTCTCGGTGTATAGTTTCAAATTGGCACTTAGTGTTAGATTTAGAGCATGGTATTAATAGATCAGCTTGTATCTTGACACATAGGAAGTTGTAGAACTCCTCATTAATGACTACAAAATTTAGGTTTTTACCTCTTTACCTAAGAAATTTCCTTTGTTCTATGATTGCAAGGTCTTTTGGGTCATAGACACAAACTACATCTTGGTTGGATACCATGTTTGTGAGGTTAAGGGACAATCTAGTTGATTAGCTTAAAGACATTGTAAATGTGCTAAAAATATCTAAACAAGTTTATAAAATGTTAAATAGATCATAACTTCCAACAAGTGGAATTTAAAAATGGTCAAAAAAGATAAAAACGGCTAAAAATGGATTACTTACTTTAAATAGTAAGTGGCTACCAAAGGGGGTATATCCCCTTACTAAAAATGGAAAGTGTGAGGTATCACACTCAACCCACTCCTAGCTCCCTAGCTATAAAAAATGATAGAGATGGCCAAAGTGAGTTACTATAAATGGTAAGTGGGGGATAACAAGGATATACCCCTTTATCAAAAATGGAAAGTTGGAAAAGGTAATACCAAGCCCCACCCATGCTAGCTTCCTAGCTGCCTTCTACACTAGGTGTGGTGGGGGAAAAGGAAGGGGGTGAGATGGTGGGATCTCACACCTTCCTATTCTAACATTGGTGAAGGGGAGTTTACTTTTTGGGAAGTAAACCAAAGTGGAAAATTTGATTTTTCCAAAACTATGTTTATTTCTTTGGCAGGACTCTAATGTTGATTTTGCTAAATTTTTTTTTATAGTAAGGGGGTAAGGTTTTGGGTGGAACATCAATGCTAGTTTTGAAATTTTTAGCAACTACTATGAAATTTTCTAAAAGCCAAATTACTTGCAACCTCAACATTGGGTTTTGGTGGTAGAGGGGATGATTTGCAGCATTGGTTTTGTGCCAAAAAAATCAACAAAAAGATTTAGATGTAGAACTTGGGCAGAGGCCCTTCTTCTAACATCATAAAACTATAGTGACAAAAAATTTGATTAGTAAAAAATCAAAAATTTGAGTGTAATAGCTTTAACCTTGAATCTCTGGGGCCTCCAAAAAATGGGATTCAAGGTGTCGTGTATGGTCCAATAGATCACCCAAGAACTTAGAGAAGGATAAACAAGATTGTAAAAATAAAAATGCAAAAGATTACAGATCTAGAAAATTGAAAGTAAATGTAGATTGCACATAAAACTAGAAACCTCAAACTTTGGTAAAAAAGTATAAAGAATAAATTTGAGGAATGTGTACAAAAATATGCTTGGGTTAGCAAATAGGGCTCACTTCAATGAGGGCTTGGAATTTGTTGCTCCACGATCTAGATGCTTCACAACTCCTAATACTTTTGAACCTTTGCTACTCCTTACATCTGATTTGCAGCGGGGAGGTTACCAGGGGGGGAGGTTGGTGTTCAAAGGAGGATAACAATTGCTATGGGGGGTAGCAATTTCCCAAAGATGGGGTTCCACACTAGACATTCAAGAGGCTTTGTGTGTGTTCAAAGCTCTTGAATACAAATTTTCCTACCAAAAATGCCAAAGTGTATGAGTGTCAAGGGGATGGAACCTTGAAATGATGTTAAGGTTTGGTTTTTATAGGGTTTTGTCCTAAATTTTTGCTATAAATTGGCTACAAATTTTTGCTATGTTTCAAGTGGGGTAGGTGCCAAAATTTGTGGGGTTATCATATATAGTAAGTGTTAAACCCCCATGGCCATTCTGTTTACTAAAAATAGTAACAAGGGGATGGCATCCATGCTGAAGATAGATCTTCTATGCTAGGCCTTTAACCTTCTACACTAGCATGTTAGATCAATGTTGGAGTGCATGGAGTGTTGAAATTTGGTCTTTGTGGCTTCCAGACTAAGGGGAAGTTTTCACATAGAGGGGGGAAGCTTCCATGCTAGGGGAAAGCTTTCCACGTTGGTAAAAAATTTCCATGCTGAGGGGGAAAGGTTTTCATGCTAGAGGAAAGCTTCCATGTATACATAGAAAAGTGTATACACCACACACCCACCACGCGGNCCAAAGGCCAAATATAGACACTAGGTGACATTTTTCACTTGGGGGATGAGGCTTTGGCCACATATGAGGTATTTTTTTAGCCCCAAAAGTATAAAATATGTGGGATTAACCCCTGTGGGTTACAATATTTACATTTACAATGAAGTTTTGCCTTGGGTTTTATGGGGTGAAGGCTACATGATGAAAAATGATTACAACATGCAATTTTGGTGGTGTTTTAGCAATCTTACATGCTTTAACTTTTTGAGACTAAAAAATGCCTCAAAAGTTGTTATTGCCTCACTTCCCAAGTGGAAAAAGTCATCTCATGTCTATATTTTGGCTTGGGAAGGCTAAAAATGCCTTGGGAATTGTCAAATTTTGCATTTTAATGGGGTTTTGTAGAGGTATAGCCTTAACTACGCTAGAACCATCTATCCTAGCATAGATGGTATTGGGTTTTCATTTCCAAGCCAAACCCAGTGTAGTCACCAAAAAAAACCTAGCATAGATGCACATGTCCAACATTGGAATTATTGGGATTTTCCATTTTTCCAACAGTGGCCAATGTAGTTACCCTAATAATTTAGCATGTTGTAGCATGACCAACCTAGACATTAGATTTACTAGCAGTTTCTAGCATCCTCAACCTATTTCATCAAGGTAAACATAGTTGGGATGGTGCCAGCATAGTCAAAAAACTCAATTTATTATTTATAATGTCCAGATGGGCTTTGGTGACTATGGTGTATCTAAACTTACTATAAATGGTCATTTACACTAAGAATTGTAATTGTTACCACCTATAAATAGACATCAATCTGTTAGTAATTATGATAGTGATATACAAAGCCCAAAAATAACAATCCCACAGCCTATAAAAGCCAAACATGAACACCTTATTAGGGTTCCAAATTTTTTGAACAACAACATTTTTTTGGCATTTTTGGCAACCAAGAGAGCCTTTGTAACCTTGCAATAGCTTTGAGAGCAAATCGGTGTCTACCCTAGGCATTAGAGACTCCCAATGTGATACCACTACTTTTAAGGGTGGAATACCATTAGTGACCATAGTTGTAGATTCCAGTGGAAACTAGTAGGGAGTTGCTAGAAACTAGGATTGGGAAGTATCCAAATTATGGGATTCCAAGTGCAGAATACAAGCTCCAATAGACTTCAAGCTCCTCACAAGAAAACTTCTTGTGCACCTAGCACATAAACCTATACCTCTTGAACCCTATACTTTATTCATTTTCCATTTCAATAAAGTTACAGTTCATTATTGTGTAGATTACATTAAGGTCTTAATTTCTGTGTTGGTTTCATTTTGAATTGCAATTCCATTTCTGTTTCCACCATATTTTTCATTTTCATAAGTCCCTAGGTGATTGGAAAGATCATCTAGGATGTCTTGAATCCCATTTTTCAAAGGCCCTTGGGATTTGAGGTTAAAACTATTCTAGCACTTCGGATTTTCTAGTTCTTGTTGTAGCAACTAAATTTTCCAAGTCCAATAGTTTATTGGCACTAGAAGAATGGCCTCCGTCCAAATTCTTACCTCAAAAAAATAATTTTCCAAGTTTTTTCTATAGATCAAGTCTTTTACATTTTCAATTTTTAAAAATTGCAAACATATTCTAGCAAAGCCAACATTGTTATTTGAACCCTTTTCCAAATACCCTAGCATAGTTTTGGTAAGGAAGTTGGGTTTTTGTTGTACTTTCATAGTAGTTGCTAGATTCCTTTGAACCAACGTAGTTTACCTTGAAAACCCAAATCCAAAACTTAGTGTCACTCAAAAATCCAACTGCACCTATTATGAAATTTTGCAGTAGGACCAATGTAGATATCTCCAAGACTGCAACATGGTCCTTGAAAAACTCAAAATTTCCATATTCTATTTCTTGAAACCAATGTACATAATCTTTTGGCAAGAATTTTCTAGCTAGATTCTCCAACTAAAAATCCATTTTCATCACCTACCTCAACATAATTAGCTAGAAAATATACTTGTCTACTACACACTCTCCAATGTAGACACTATCACTAGAAACACCTGTGTAGTTGGTATTGCCAGCTTTGAAACCATAAAACCACTTTCCCAATGGAATATACACACTTTCACTGTAGTAGTAGTGTCAACAATTGTTTCCATTTATAGCCAAATGCACTATTGGGAAAACTAATTTGTTGAGCATTTTACTAAAAATAGTAAGATGTTAAAACAACATCTTTTGATAATGCCTTTTAGTAAATCAGCTATTTTGCCCATGGATATGACCAACATGACATCCAACCAAGATGCAATTCATGTCTATGACCCAAAAGACCTTGTGGTCATAGAACGAAGACAATTACTTAGGCAAAGAAGCAAAAACCTAGATTTTGTGATCATTAATGAGGAGTTCTATAACTTCCTCTATGCCAAAATACAAGCTAGTATCTTGATACCATGCTTCAAATTTGACACTAAGCACCAGTTTGAAATCATACATCAAGATGAGAAAGAATACATTCCATCCCCTTATGACCAAATCCCCCTCATCAACTGTTATGCACAAATGCTCATACAACTCATAGAGGCTAAGGATTTTAGTGAGGGAATTAGCTCAGAGGATTTTCAAGAAGAGGAAGATGAGTTTGAGATTGAATAGGAGTTGGACACCTTCATTGGAAGCCTTTTCCAATCTTCAGCTTCCCAAACCACTGCACCCAACTCCATGTCTCTTATCTCATCAATGGGACAAGTTCCTTGGCCTATCTCTCCTCCTATCAATCCTACCATGTTTGAGTCTACACCCATTATTGCAACACACTAGGCACAATACATGCCTTAGTTGACCTCCTTATTCTCATTGATGCCTTTTGCCACACAACCTCACTCCATTTACCTAGCCCTTGTGATGTCTACCTTGCCATCTCCCTTTGTCATACTAGTGGAACCCTCATTGGGACCCCAAGTAATAGAAACCTCTCATACTTCTTTTGTCTCCTTCATACCACAATTTCTAACATAAACTTCTTTCTCCTTGTTTAACCCACCTATGAAAATGGTCACACAACCTCTTCCCTCTATGGCAACATCAATTGGATAACCTCAAGCTTCAAAACTTCCTCCTCAAACATTGATACAAGCACCATAGCCTACAAGGATGCCCAAAGACTTAGATCAAGCCTCTCAAATGATCCAAGACCTTATCAAAGAGTTACAAAAGCTCAAGGTCAATATAACTCTAATGGTTGAGGTTCTAAATTTCTACCAAGATGATCCTATAAGTCCTATGATGCCTCAAGTAACCTTTCCTGCAAGCTTACCTATTCCAAACTTCACCAAATACAATGATGTAGGGGATCCCCACACACATCTAGTCATCTTTTAGTTTGAGTGCCTCTTCTTGCAAGGTTGGCCTCATATCATACTACAGATTTTTCCCATGTTCCTTAAGGAAAAATCTCTAGATTGGTACTAAACCTTACCTAGAGGTTCATTTCTTTCCTCGAAGACCTGATAAACTAGTTTGTCAACCACTTTAGATACAACTTGAATCTAGATGACACATTAGATCAATTAATGAAGGTGAAGCAAGGGCCACTCGAATTGGTTAAAAGATTCATTTAAAGATGAAACTTAGTAGTTAACAAGATTCCAAAGCCTATCTCTGAAACTCACCTCTTAGCTCTACTACTTAGAGCCCTGGTCACTAAGCTAAGCCTTCTTGCAAACTAAGAGCATTGAGGAGGTAGTTGAAGCAAGCAACAATCTAGCCTATGTGGCCTATAAAAACCAACATGTGAAGAGGGATAGTAATAAAACCAAGCAAGAACATAAAACTATGGCTATAGTAGCAAAAGACTCAAAACAATGAGAGAGACAAGAATCACCATCACATAATACATATTTCGACTCATCCCAACCATCCACTTCCTACACCCCAAATCAGCCAAGAACAAACCTTGGATGGAAGGATAGGTCTAAGTACACTAGGTTGCCTATGAAGTCCTTTGAGCTTCTAGAACAGTTGCTTAAAGATGACAATATACAACATAAGAAACTATTTGAAGAGGCTCGTAATAGGCACAATCATCTTTGTGACATAGCTAGAGATCCAAAGATAGCTACCAAAGACAATCCCAAACTATCAAAGTACTTTAGACTCGATAGGTACTATAATTATCATCAAATAGCTTATCATGAAACTGATTTCTTCCTAGCATTAAAGGATGACCTCAAGAAGATGATAGACCATGGAGAGTTGGTTTTGAATAAGTCCAAGTATCCAAGTGCCAATAATAACTCTTACATTGTAGCCTCATTCATAGAAATCAAATGGTCTAATCTTTCTAGTGAACCACTTGTCATCAAAGTACCCCCATGATCCTAAAACACAAAAGCCTAGAGAGCCATTCATCATATGGGTACCACCTTCTCTAGCTTATAAGAAGCCTCTCATCACGTGTGTCCCTTCTTTAGTGGTATCAACTTCACAACTAAGACCATGAGTTACCAACCCTCCAAAGCTTAGGAAACCATTTGTTATCTAGATCCCTTCACCTTCAACAAGTAAGCCTATAATAATTCATGACCAAAGCCTACCTATAGTGGCCCACAAATAAGAGGTTAGCAAGAAACCATCATCACAATAGCGATGAAAACAACCTATCATCCAATGAACAACCAAGTCCACTAAAGGTAACCAATGACAAAAGGCTTTGAACTAATTGAGGTCCATGCAAAGACCAACTATGCCTATGGACAAGGGGCCCAATGCACATACATAAAAACCTAAGCCATAAACCCTAGGAAGGTTGGATGGAGTTAGAACCACAAATGCTAAAACATTACATGCTAAGGGAAGAATTTCCTCACAAAAATGGAGCAATCCAAACAATCATTAAAGCAAAAGAACACATCACCAAACTTGTACAACTTGGTCATGACCTCTTCTACACATGGGGATGCACTAGCTCAAGTGTTGACCTATCCTTGTGAGCAGAGACATGCCCACCAACAAAGAGTCAATTTACTCTATCATTGAGCAAGCTTTGCTCAAGGAAAATGGGCATTAACCCACAGTCAACTGCCATGATAGTGAAGTGAAGATTGACTTTCAAAATGGAGAGGTTCTATCCACCCCTTTCCTCATGACTATACATGTTGGTAGATACAAAGTCCATTGTGTTCATGTAGATGATGGGACAGTAACTAACATGGTATCATTTTCTATTATTTACAAGATAGGCTGAATTGACAACATCTAGGAAAACACTACTTCAGCACTCAAGTTATTTAATGAATTACAAGTAGTGGTGTAAGGTTTCATCTCCTTGGTTTTTATAGTTGATGAGCAATTCCTTACATCCACTAACTTCTTAGTGGTTAAAGAGATACCTAGCTTCAACCTGATCTTAGGGAGGCCATGGTTAGAAAAGCTTTGTGTAGTCTCATCCCCTATACATCAAGAGATTCACTTGCCCTATGAGGAAGGGAAATTTTTATTTGTGGAGACAATGTATTGCTACCTTTGGTTAACTATGTGAACATTGACTTGAGGTTCAGAGGTGGAGTTCTAAGAGGAAAATCTTGATACTTAGATTGGAACCACCACCAACAAAGACAATAATGATGCTAGCAACATCAACTCTACAACACAAAGTGACCAATGAAAATGCATACAACTCACCATGATTAACAAGAAAAGTGATGAACATAAAGTTGTGTCACGAGAATTCCTTGGCTTGTCAAAAGTCAAACAACAAGTTCATAGTAAGCATCTTATCACTTCTTTTGTTAACGGTCATTTTTTTGCTTTGACAACATTATATCATGTTGCATTTTTGGTTTTATCCTTGTATGCTCTTTCGAGAGCATCCAATACTTGCTAGACAATGTATGGACAATGACCCGCTAAGGCCTAAAACTAGCAACCTTATGGCTTGCTAGGGCCTAAAATTGGTGAAGCCATGGCCTACCAAGGCTTAAAGTTGATGAGCACAATGATCTCTTCTTTTCGTTCCTATACCAACACTGTGCATAATCTACTCGATAGGAATGCCTACAAGCTCTACTTATATGCATATACTTTGCTTTACAATTATTATTGCAACGTATTTTTATTTACCTATTTCATTCTATGGCCTTGTTACATTTACTGTTTGTGTTTATATGAAACATATAAAACATGAGAATTTAAAATTGACATGTAGCCAAAGTCACACTGTTTGACAATAAAATGTCCAAACCCATGGTTTCATTGTGCAACATACAACAACAAGAGTAATACATAGTTTTTATGACCATTATAGACAAATGAAAGTAGCTTGAACAATAATATGACATATTACAATATGCTCGATAATAAACAAAATCATTGCATGGGAGGAGGAAGAGGGGGCTCATTATGTACATCATTACCAACTGCATCAACATCATCACGTGCGGTCTACAAATAACAATAAACTAGGTAGGCATTAGTAACCATTATAGCCATAACACATGACCATTAAAACCATAAAAAAGCCATGAAAATAATCAAATAACAAATACATTATAGGCCCACTGAACAAAGATGGAGGTGCTTTTATTTACTTGTTTGAAGCTCGTGTATCTTTGTGTTGCATGATAGATTGAAATTTACAAATATATGGTATCTAGAACATTATCTCTTATACATTGTGAAAACACTTGTTTAACTTTTGCAATGATTATACCCATATCTTGTGGAGAAATACCTCTTTTTCAAGTGACCATTTCCAAACTCAAATCTATGTCTTACAATAAGGCCCTAACACTACCATTATATAATATGAATTATTATAGTGAATGTATGCCCTAGCACAATGCATCACATGCATATGAAGGCAATGTGTAGAAAATTCTTTAATCATAGATGTCTAGGGGTACTTTGACTGAAAATGTGGTGAAATTTAAATGGTTTTGGAAAGCATCTTGGATATGTGTCCGACCCAAGGTTACTTTCACTAAGCAAAATTTTGAACAATGAAAAAGCATCATGGAAAGAATATACGACAAGGCCTACGTGAGCTACGATACAATGTCTATTGACCATAATAGCTTACACCACCTCTAGTCTTGGTGGTGAATACTGGTTATACACGGTGATGAATATTGATCATACCCATCTTAAATCAAATACATTTGTTGTTACACGACCCATGTTTACAAAATTAGTGTACTTTTGTAGTTTCGTGGCATTTGACCATTCAATAAAACAGGAACCGACAAACATCAAAACCACATTCCCCAAGAACATCATCAATAACAGCCTTGTCCAGATGCAGTCTAATCGAATGCAGAAAATTTTGTGCTTTCTGCTCGCTGCTGCTTCTTTTATTGAATCGCAGCGCTGTGACATTGGTATTCTCACCATAGGAAAATCTGTTTTCCTTAGTTTTATGATTCTGGATGCTTCTTGCCTATCTGTTCCCGTTTTCAATGAAGTTCGACACAGAGCTAGCCGATACGATAAACTTCTTATACCTGGACTTGCCTTGGCCTCTTGAGCAAGTTTGGCCGGACTCATACGTTTGCTTGGGCACACTACTGCTACTGCAACTACCCCTCGTAGAGTCCGAGCTGTTATGATGCCTGCTGATGATTAGAACATGCTTCTCTTCTTCCTGAACACACACACACAGAGTTCGTACCTTCTCTTAAGACAAAACCAAAATTAAAACCAGAACTCATCATTGTTATCAGAAGAAGAGGTCATAATGCAGTATTAGTTCACCACAAACTAATTATGCAATGACATTGAGTTCAGGCATACAATTGGTAGCCAATGTCAAAATCACGTTTGCAGATACTTCCTTGACACCAGGTAGAGCGACCAGGTTCTCAACATTATCATTCCAAAGTTTTCTGAATCATACACTTGGCAGTTTGCTCACAACAAACAATACAGTTAGTCGATAGAAAAGTCCCTGAGAATTAAACTTTCACCAACCCAAGACTGTTTGTGACCGATGAATTATCATCAGCTGCGTAGACAGAGCATCACTAGGTTTTGTGTCACCTAAAATCCACTATCCATAACAACAAAACTATACAGAATACTATTTATGAGAAAAGGCCCTTAATAGTTTTCCAAGATAAAAATCTTAGCCAACTAAATTGAGTAAGAAATTTCCATTTTAACTTCAATGTGCAACCATATAACCAAAAAAAAAAACTAACCTAACTACGCTATCGTAGTAACCAGGTCAAACTGTTTGGCCAGCAACCCTGCAACGGTCACCTTTTAATCGTGGCCCCAGGTGGGCCTACATGCCCTGGAGGCCACGTGGTCTCAAATTTATTTATTTTTGGTAAAAATTGATGATTCACACTCTGAACAATTTTATTTACATGGCAGATAAGAAAGCTATTTCATGTTGTTGCCGATTACTGTAAAATCATGCAAGGAATAGTTCAACAAAGATGAATTGTTGAAAGGATTTATGGGGTTTTGGAACCCCATGACTAGTTTTGGGTTCTTCTAGTACTTTTGAAGTGGCTTTGTTTTTTGGTAGACGGATACAGAAATCTGTTTGTTAAGTCTCGCCTTGTGTTGCTCATAATACAACTCTCTGTTGCAGCGTTGCTTACTGTACATAACCCAAAAAACTATGGAGAGTAGAATGGCTGAAGAAACAAATCCCAGGCTCATATACCCTTTTGTACATCCTCGAGAGTCACTTAAGTATCATTGCAGCTACGGTTGACAACCTGAGATGCATATGGATAACAAAGAATAGGAACATGATGTCCCGACTAATTGTAATATAAAGCTGAATTATTGATCAATGAAGGATTTAGCCCTGGAGGGAGGTCCATATTTGCAATATTGGCTATCATTAAGTTTGACGTATTAACTATGTCCTTCACAATAGCATTGCTTTGGCTCAAAGATTCCCTTGCTGTATTGACATCCATGCAGTGTAGAATTTTGTCCAGGGATGTTTTTACAGAGAGACGTTCCACCCAATCTTCCATAGCGAAATAGGTATTCCCAACAAAATTTTTTTATGCAAACAAATACTTCACAAAGAATGAATGTTGCTGTCACAAAAAACCATGCAAAGAGAACTACAACATAAATGAGATACTTTCATCCAAGAACAGATAAGATCTTCACAAAGAATAAATGTTGCTGTCACAAAAAACCATGCAAAGAGAACTACAACATAAATGAGATACTTTCATCCAAGAACAGATAAGATCTTCACAAAGAATGAATGTTGCTGTCACAAAAAACCATGCAAAGAGAACTACAACATAAATGAGATACTTTCATCCAAGAATAGATAAGATGAGCCCAACAAAAGCTAGAGACAGGATTATTGCAACAATCGCAACAAGAAAGTAATGCACAATGTTAAGAAATGTTTTAATGTCATCTAGATTTAGGTATGTATTTGACACAAGGAGAGTTGAAGCAGATTATCTTTTTAGTCACATCATCGGTTAATTCCTTATGCCTCAAGTAACATTTAATCTTGCAACTTTGACAAGACCAAGGTACCCTGTTATTATTTTTAGATTTTCAACTACTACATGTTTCTAATCGCTATTGCCATGCAACAACACAACACAACTGTCCTTGACCGTCCTACAACCACACCAAGTCATTTTCTTGCTACTGGTTGCACTTGCCCAGCCCTGCACATCCTTTGCATTGTTGTGTCTCTGCTACCACCTACACTACGTAGGCCGCTCCACTGTCACTGTGCACCCACACGTGCCTACACTATCTAGGCTGACCAACATTGTCGTCCTCTGTGCACCCACACGTGCCTACACTATCTAGGCTGACCAACATTGTCGTCCTCTCTCACCACTGTACACCATTTTTTCATCCCATTGCATCGTCGTACAAATCCTTGTGAGCCTACCATGTTCCATTATCCGTTCTACTACCTAGCCTTGCTTACAAAACAAACTAAAAAAATAATACTATGCTGGGGTTTTGGCATCCCACATTGACTACGTTGGGGCTTAGACACTTAGGAGCCTTGGGATAGATGCCAAATCCCAATTACTTTTAAAATCTAGTCCCAGTCCTACATCCATGCTATAAAACCTTAGGCTCAAGGTAGGAAACCAAGTGTCAACATGGGTGCAAACTAAGTTGCAAGAAACCACAAAATTCATGACAAAATTGGTTATTCCAAATGACTATGCTAGCTTAGAGCCTAACTACACTGGCTTAGCATAGTCAAATGGAATATGATGCCTTTTACCACTTCTTAGCAATCCATCTATGCTGAGCATTAATCCATGAGACCTTGATGCCAAAATTAGTAGATGGAAGTTAGAATTAGCAATCACCAAGCACTAGAATAGCTTTAAATCTCATTGTAGATTGGTTCTTAGGGATGACTACATTTGCCCAGTATAATTAGAATGGGATAAGTCTCTTCCCCACTCACCAAGCTTCCAATCGACACCAAACACCCATGCCATGTTCCCAAACCCTAGCTAGAGCTTATGATAGCTTCAAAACTTTGTGAAGCTCATCAAATGATCTTACAAATTAGCCAAAACCTATGACTATGTTGAAGAGAGCCTTTGACTATGTTGGCCCAATGTAGTCACAGGGTATCTAAGTGGGATTGACCATAGAAACAATAATAAACCTTCAAAACTTCATTCCATAACTTTTGCACCTTCCCAAGACTCTCGGTGACCTTAGATTGACAACCAATGAAGCCAAAATCCATTCTAGACATCTATTCCAATGCTAACTATGTTGGGAATTGCATGCCTACACTCGCCCAGCATAGTCAAGAGGTATATGGCTTCTCAAAACTCAAGCAACCACCAAAATTGACAATTTTTATGCCAAAAGCTTGGCTAGCAGCACTAGTAACCTCGAAAATCCGCGAAACTCACTTGGAAATAAGATTTCTATATGACTATGTTGGCCCAACATAGGCCCATCGTAGTCATGGTCTTGGGATAGTTGAATTAACATCTCACAATCTAGAATGGCATAAAACTTGATTTGAGAAGCTTGAAACCTTGGGACCTAGAAATTGGCAATAGTTTGACATTATTTGACCATGAAAAGCTTAAACCTTGTTTTGACTACATTGAGGCAAGCTATGAGTACACTAGCATATTCCTAGTATAGACATGTTTTGTAGCAAGGTTGACTAACATCGTACCACTCCAAATAGCCCAAAACCTCACTTAGGAAGCCCAAAACCTTGTTCAACTTCATCCAACTGCAATCTAACCTTGTTTTAACCATGAAAACACCAAATTCATATTAACTATGCTAAATCCATGCATGCCTTCATTGGCCTAGTGTAGTTTCATGGGAAATCCTATGAAAATCACTTTTGTGAACTCATTTTGACCTCTGGATAGTCAATTTAGTCCTTCCAAGAGTCTACATTACCCTACAAAGCTAATAGAGCACTAATTCCAACCTTGAAACCCCATGAATGTTTCTATTCCATTTTTTTACACTAGGGCTTCCCTTGACTATGCTAGCCTAGTGTAGTCACCAGTGGAAACATCATTTTTAGTTTCTGGAAGATGAAAACAGAGTTAAAATGCACTAATCTTCAATCTCAACCCCTTGCACTAGCTGTATGGACCATCAGGAGTTCAAAAATGACCATACTAAACTCAGGAAATTGCCCATCAATGTTAACTATGCTAGGGTATGCATGACTACACTAGGCCAACGTAGTCACTAGTAGAGCCCAACATAGTCATGAGAAAAGGTGTCAATTTTGCCCTAAAATAGCCACAAAACAACCTTATCATATGCCCAAACTTCCATGGCAACTCTATAGACTCATACCATTGGCCTGGCAAGGCCTAAAATTGGCAAAATCTACCCCTTTTTCTTACCAATATTGACCATGGTTTACTACATGTATTTCACTTTGATTCATTTCACCTTGTTTCATGGTGTTTTGACTTATTTTAACCTTGTTATGCATTATTGACCTTTATTACCACTAGTTGACATCATTCAGTTTCTACATAACTTTAGTTTCATCATATTTACCTTGTTCTCTGTATTATGGCCTCTATTGATCTTAGTTTAGCCTTTGATTGGTGTTAGATGATGGGGTTTGACCATTCTTGACCATCATGTGACACCATGTAACTAGGGCTTGCCAAGGCCTTAAACTAGCAACATGGCCTGCTAAGGCCTTAAATTGGCAGGACCATGGCCTTCTAAGGCCTAGAAATGGCAAAAATGTAATAATATTGATCATGTTTGACCTTACACTACCTTTAACTCATACCTCATAGCCTTTGTTGACCACGCTTAGACCTTGTCTAACCATTGATGTAATATCTATGCATTATCATTAGAGTATTTTACATTGTTTTTGACATTATTTTGCCATTATATCACACAGGTGTCACTTGATGTGCTTATGTTGTCATGCAAGAATGAACTAGGACAATAAGCAAGCAAATTCAACTGGCATTAAAGCCTAAATAAGCCCCTCTCGTGATATTGTTAGACCAAGTTAACCTTAAATATCCAAACCTTGAGCCTTGAAACCATTGCACTATACAACCATAACACCCTGAAGTAGCCTGACAACCATTGACCTTAAGCCAGAAACATCATAGAGGGTCCCTTAGTTGAAATTTCCATCTAGACCATGATGGTGAGGAGAAAGCACTTGAAACTAAGTTTCTTGCTAGAACTTAAGCCTGCTCATGACATCATCAAACCCTTACAATGCAACATTAAAGCCATCACATAGCCTTGATTACATATAACATTTACATGTTTGCTTGTAGTGTTGTTTACCATTATTAACAAGTTGCAATGAATGACTAATGCTGATGATTTTGATGGTCTACAACAAGCAAGCCTACATGCTCTCTCTCTCTCTCTCTCTCTCTCTCTCTTGATCTCTATATTTGGCACAATGAATGAACTACAAGCATTATAACATTTGATGCACATTGCATAGATCTCTTTGTGTTGTAATAAAAAGTGACCTATGATGACCTAGTTTATTGATTATCTTATACGATCTTATGTATTATCATGTAACAACATGTTTTCTTTATCTTGTTTCTTGTTCTCTTAGAGTTGTGGTTGTAGGATGAAGCTTGGAGTCGTTATGAAGGTGCAACTCATTACGATAGCAAGTCACCATGTGACCTTGATGTGTAAGATATAATGAGTTTGTCTTGCCATGCCAAGAGTTCTTATGCCAGTTCCCTCTTATTACCATCCCTTGAGCCTAGTCTCGTAACTTGATTATAACCTTCCTCACCCTAAATGACTGTGATAACCAATGTTTGATACTCATGCATTATGGCCATATGACATTTCTTTGTCATGCTCCACCATCAAGTCCATTGAATGTAACACATCTCATTCAATGGAAAAACCAAATTAAAACCAACCTTGGTAATGAAACTTAATGAAGGTTTGACCCCACAAAAAATGGGGAATAAAATTGCCAAGAAGATTGAATGATCAATGAAACCCAAAAAGACAAATCAATGGCTCCAAACATGCAAAGGGATGAGCATAATCACTAAAGAAACCTTGGAGTGAGATGTTGGTTCCTCAAATGCATTATTGAGTGACAAACACCTCAAAAGACGAAGTGTAAAGACATATTGATTGACCAACATGTCAACGGTATATCGTAGTAATGATGCCAACATTTGGAATTTATTGTTAATCCTTATAACCATTTCCTTATAGTCAAATACTACCTTTATCCTCTGTTACCTCATCAGAATCTTATCCCATCATCATAAGCACTCTTTGTCATGGTTCGACACTACATAATCAAGCACAAAGAGGAAATGCCATTGATGGACCTATAGTGGTGTTTTGTATTCTTTGTCGATGTCTCTTAGGTCAATCCTCCAAACATCAACAAGAAGGACCAATGAAACACCACCAAGAAAATTCATGTCGCAAATTGTATCTTTCATCTTTCAACTTGAGGCAAGATTTTATTGCAAATGTAAGATTTGTAGTTTATGAGTTGCAATCTTACATACTTTAAATTTTTGAGGCTAAAAAATGCCTCAAAAGTTACTATTTCCTCACTTCCCAAGTGGAAAAAGTCATCTCATGTCTATATTTGGGCTTGGAAAGGTTGAAAATGCCTTGAGATTGCCAAATTTGGTAGTTTCATGGGTTTTTGTAGAGGTATAGCCTTCACTATGCTAGAATCATCTATGCTGGATTTTCATTTCCAAGCCAAACCCAGTGTAGTCACCAACAAAACCTAGCATAGATGCACATGTCTAGTGTTGGAATTGTTGGGATTTTCCATTTTCCCAATAGTGGCCAGCATAGTTACCCCAAGACTTCAACATGTTGCAACATGATTAGTGTAGACATCAGGTTCACCAGTAGTTTCCAACAACCTCAACATAGTCCATCAAGGTCAGTGTAGTTGAAATGGTGCCAGCATAGTCACAAAAGTCCCTTTACTATTTATAGTATCTGGATGGGCTTTGGTGGCTATGATGTATCTAAACTTACTATAAATGGTCATCTACACTAAGAATTATAACTGTTACCACCTCCAAATACACATCAATCTGTTAGTAATCATGATAGTAATGTACAAAGCCTAAAAACAATGATCCTACAACCTATAAAATTCAAACATGAACACCTTATTGGGGTTCCAAATTTTTTGAATAGTAGCATTTTTGCAACCAAGAGAGCCTTTGTAACCTTGTAATACCTTTGAGAGAAAATTGGTGTCTATGCTAGGCATTAGAGACTCCCAACGTGATACCATTGCTTCAAGGGTGGAATATGATCAATGATCACAATTGTAAATTCTAGTGGAAACTAGCATAGAGTTTTTGGAAACTAGGATTGGGAAGTATCTGAATTGTCAGGTTTCGAGTGCAAGCTACAAGCTCCAACAGACTTCAAGCTTCTTCTAAGTGAACTTCTTGTGCACCCAACACACAAATCTATACCTCTTGAACCATGTATTTTTTTCATTTCCCATTTCAATATAGTTATAGTTCATTGTTGTGCAGATTATGTTAAGGTTTTAATTTTTTTGTCTGTTTTCATTCCAAATATGCAATTCC
This sequence comes from Gnetum montanum, assembly GCA_015680685.1. NCBI lineage: Eukaryota > Viridiplantae > Streptophyta > Gnetopsida > Gnetales > Gnetaceae > Gnetum > Gnetum montanum. Next base: position 73,683 of record MNCI01032706.1, on the reverse strand, counting down.
ATTTCTGCTTCAACCATCATTTATGTTTCTATAAGTCCCTAGGTGATCGGCTAGATCATCTAGCATGTCTTGAATCTCATTTTTTGGAGGCCCTTGGGATTCAAGGTTAAAATTGTTCTAGTACCTAGGTTTTTCCAATTCTTATTCTAGCAACCAAAATTTTTAGGTCCAACATCAGCATAGACATTTCTAGGACTCCAGCATAGTCTTGGGGAAATCAAAAAATTTTATACTTAAATTTTTAAAACCAACATGCCTCCTTTAGAGGGAAATATTCCCAACTTCATTTTACCAAGCAAGACCATTTCCCATCACCTATCCTAGTGTAGTTAGCTAGGTAATACAATGGTCTACTACACACTCTCTAGTGTAGATCATGCTATTAAAGCTAGTGTAGTTAGTGTTACCTACCTCAAATATTTTCACACCATTTCCACTACAACTTTCATTGTACTTGTAGTTGCAGTTTCAACTACTTTTCCAATTATAACCTCTTGCACATTGGGCAATTCCACTTACTAGAATTTTGGTTTAATTAATTAAGAAATTAAATCAAACATCCTACCTTTCTTGCTCTTTCCCAAACTACCCAATGTAGTTGTGATGGACAAATTACATTTTCCTATAACCACACAAATTCCAGCATTACTTTTCAAGATACCCAGTGTATCTTTTAAAAAATAACATTTTTTTGGTAGCCCAACAAAACCCAGTGTAGTTTCCATAAAGTGAATATACACCAGCATCCCTTAAAAAGGAAAACCAAGAACTTATTATTTTTATCACCAAAATATTTTTGGAAAAATCCTAGCATATCTTTCCAAAACCCAACATATTATAAATAACCATCTTTTCCATATTTAAATTTTCACAACAACTACTAGACTTTTCAAAGCCCATCTTAGCTTTTGCTAGTCCAACTTGATTTTGTTGGTACTAGTTCATGCATTTTTGCAAATAAACTGTGCTACCACTAGACCTTGCATACATCACCTCTAATCAATACGTAGTTCACACCTATGACCTAAAAGACCCCATGGTCATAGAGTGAAGACAATTACTTTGAAAGAGGGGTAAGAGCTCAGACTTCATGATCATCAATGAGGAGTTCTACAACTTCCTCTGTGCCAAGATGCAAGTCAGTTTGCTCATACCATAGTCATAACTGGATGCTAAGCATCAATTCAAAATAATACATTGGGATGGGAAAGAGTACATCCCATTGATGTATGATAAAATTCCCCTCACTGATTTCTACACACACATATACAACTAATAGATGTTGAATTATTTAGTGAGGAAATTATCTTAGAGGATAATTAGGAGGAATAAGATAAGTTCAAGGTAGAGTAGGAGCCAGACATATTTATTGGAAACCTTCCCCAATGGTTGGCTCTTCAAGAAACCACCAATAGCTCTATACCCCTACTATCTCCCTTGCAAGGTAGGTACCTCAGTTCTCTCCTACTCATCCCACTATGTTTGGGCCAACACTTGTCATGGCTATGGACCATGCCCATCCTATTTCCCAACCTATCTCATTATTTTCATCAATGTCTTTTTCCACATAAAGTCACTCTGTTCACCTAGCCCTAATGATGTCTACCTTATTACCTCCCTTTTCCATACATGTGAGACTGTCCTTAGGGCCCCAAGCAACATAGGCCTCTCATACTTCCTTTTCTCCCTTCATACCACATGTTCCAACTCAAAACTCTTTTTCCTTGTTTAACCCATCTTTGATAGTGATCACATGGCCTCTTCCCTCTATGCTAATGTCAATTCTAGAACCCCAAACCATTCAACTCCTTCCTCAACCATCAATACAAGCATCATAGCCTACAAGGATGCCCCAAGGCTTGGATCAAGCCTTCCAAATGATCCAAGATCTTACTGAAGAGCTGTAGAATCTTAAGGCCAATACAACTCAAATGGTCAAGGTTCTATACTTTTATCAAGATGATCCTATAAGCCCTATGATGCCTCAAATGACCTTATCCATAGGCTTGCCTATACCAAACTTCACCAAATACAATGGTGAAGGGTATCCCAATGCACATCTAGTTACCTTTTGATCTAAGTGCCTCTTTTTACAAGCTTGACCTCATATGATACTGTGTATTTTCCTCATGCCCCTTACGGGAAAAGTTCTATATTGGTATTGAACCTTGCCTAAATGTTCCATCTCTTCCCTTGAAGACTTGATAAACCAATTTGTGAGTTGCTTTAGATACAACTTAAAGCTAGATGCCACATTGGATCAACTTAAAGCTTAATGACATTGAAGTAAGGTTCATTCAAAGATGGAACTAAACACTTAACAAGATTCTAGAGCCTATCTCTGAAACTCACCTCTTGGCCATCATTAAGGGAGTAGTAAATAACTTTATCAAATCAAATTTTTACTACCTACAACCTTAGTCACTAAGCCAAGCATTCTCACAAACTAAGAACATCAAGGAGTTAGTTAAAGCTAGCAATGGTCCAGCTTATGTGGCCTATAAAAACCAACACATAAGGAGGGATAGCAATAAAACTAAGCAAGAACACACAACCATTGCTACAGTAACAAAATAGTCAAAAAAGGAGAAAGACCCAAATCACTACAATGTAACAGACCTTCTAACTCATCACAACCATCCACTTTATATGCCTCAAATGAACCAAGAACAAACTTTGGATGGAAGGATAGGTCTAAGTACACAAGGTTCCTTGTGAAGTCATCTAAGCTTTTAGAATAGTTGCTTAAAGACAACCATATACAACATAAGTAACTATTTGAGAAAGCTTGTAAGAGGCATGATTGTCTTTGCAAGATAGCTAGAGACCCAACAATAGCAACTAAAGATGATTCAGAGTTATCAAAGTACTTATCACTAGATAGGTTTTTCCATTATCATCAAATGGCTGGTCATGACATCAATTTTTATGTAGCATTAAAGGATGACCTCTAGAAGATGATAGACCATGGAGAGTTGGTGTTAAATGAGCCTAATTCTCCAAGCATTAACAATAGCTCTTATACTGTAGCCTCATTCATAGAAACCAAACATTCTAATATTCCTAGAAAATTGTTTGTCATTGAGGTTCCACCATAGCCCCAAAACACAAAACTTAGAGAGCCCTTCATCATATAGGTACCACCTCCTCCAGCCCCTAAGAAGCCTTTCATCATACATATCCCAGCTTGAGTGGCATCAACATCACAACCATTACCATGAGTTGCTAATCCTCCGAAGCCTAAGGAACCATTTGGTATTTGGGTCCCTCCACCTTCAACAAGTAAAACTATGATAACTCATGATCAAAGTCCACCTATAGTGGCCCAAAAATTAGAGGTTAGCAAGAAATCATCATTACAATTGTGACAAAATCAACTTGTTGTCAAACCAACAACGAAGCCCATTGAAGGTAACTGATAACAAGAGGCTTTGAAACAAGCTATACCAAGATCAGCTACACTTATGGAAAAAATGCCGAAGGCACATACACCAAAACCTAAACCACAAACTCTAAGAAGGATGGAGGAAGAGAAAACCACTAAGGCTAAAAGGTTACACACCAAGGGAAAGAGTTTCCTCATAATAATGGAATAATCCAAATAGTCTCTGATGAACAGTGAGGTACCCCTACGCTCAACCATACAAATCACAAGCATTAATGCACAATCTAGTAAAATTTCGTGGATGGGACTAGTTGTGCATCTAGATCGTTATGTCTTAATCATAATTCACTATCTTCCCACTTAGACTAGTGGTAGCTTTGTCATGTATGATTTAGTCCAAAGTGAGGCATATGATTGATGTTGATTGGCCCTAAGCTACTCCTAATGGTAATAAAGAGATTAATTAATTAAGATAATTAATATTGGAAAGTAAAATCAAAAATAGCCTACATGCGATGAGTATTTTTTCTTAATTGTCCACACACACCTTGGACTTCATGTAACTACTGCTAGGATTACCAAGCATATGTCACTAAGCTCACCAAATGATACACTGCTAGGTTACCAAGTAATTACACTTTAAGCAATCACAATTAGTGGTACTCATTCCACTTAATGATAGGAATTGTAAAGAGCAATAAATGGAAACATTAACTAAGGAAAATAGTAAATGATTAAACAATTTAAAGCATTAATAAATCTAAGTGGATGCTATAATGATGAAAGTAATCTCAATCTTTATTTCTAGTCATGTAACATGTCCAAGTACGTCATGCTTGAATAAGGATGTCATAAAATCACTTAACATCACATTGTGGGCATGCACTGGAAAAAAATAGAACTAGAAATCAAAAATCTATTAAAAATCTATCTAAAACCTATCCATCAACTCTCCTCCAACCATGCACCCAAGTGTGGTATTTATAGGCTGGCATAGAAACAACAATATCAAATGCTCGACATCAAAGGTTGTGCCCCGATATCAAATACTCAACATTGTGGCCCCAATATCATATATTTGATATCAAAGTCATGCAAAACATGACTCATCATATTCCCACAACTAAATGAAAACTTGTCCTTGAGGTAATAAAATGTTGAACAAGTGGTTTACAAAGAATTGAGAAGGTATGGGATTATTTACTAACTTAAATAAATACACAAATTGATTCTTACATGTTGTAGTGGTGTTTTACAAAAAATTGGATACAACATTACAAGACACAAAATGGGGGAAGATCATGTAGTTCCTGGAGGTGGTGGCTCTTCCATCAGTCGCTTCCCTTTGTTACTAGGCTTTTAAAATTTGTAGTAGTTTAAAACCACCTACAACTTCTCTTCCTCTATTCTTAGGTCATGTACTATCCAAGTTGCTGAACTGATGTGTGTTGGAACTGGTACATCCCATGGGCATGGTAGCTATAGAAACATTTTGTTAGCCTTCACATGCTAGGTCACAAATTGCCATCATTCTTTCACAAAGGCCCTAGCCTTTTCTTTCAATTCCTTGTAATCTGTTAAGCTCCTAGCCATGTCTGAGGCTACATTTTTTTGTCCATGGTAGTGGGCCTTGATCACCTCCTATTCTAAGTTTGCTATATGTGGTTTCTATACAGCATTTTTTCTGTTTGCAAACTCTTTTTTATAACATGTGCAAGTGGTTGCTACCTACTACTCTAATTCATTTCTAGGCTGACTTGCTATCAACATGGCAAGGTTGACATATCAAAGGTTAGCTAATGCCATGTATTCCTTTAAGTCTTCAATCTGTAGGTCTTTCTTCCTCACTTCCACTTGGTGGACCAGTGCATAACTATCTAGAATGGGTTGTCAATCAAAATTTTGCATTGACATGGATTTGATGTGGGATTTTGCCATCTAAATTTCCTTTTCATTAATCTACATATACATGCCAACTTAGTCTTGAAAGTGATTCTTCAACCTCTCATGCTTATTGGCCTCATTTTTCCACACACTTATCTTGATTATAGACTTTTGATGAATGGTGTAGACCTTCTCCATTGAGAGGGTTTGATTCTCTTTGGCCAATCTGCTGATGTTGTCATTGACCCTCACTAGTTATTCTCTCAACTGGTGGAAACTTTCCTCTAAGATGTTCTTCTATTTTTCAATAGTGGTCAACCTCATGTTATTTGTAGCAAGTTGTTTATTTTCTTCTTATGTGGTAGTCAATGCCTTCTTATGGGCATAGGATTATGCTTTAGTAGTAGAGGCATTCTAGAATGCCTTCTCCTTCTCTTACTCAACAACTTTATTCTCTTCAATCAATTTATTTAGTTACTCTATTTTGAATTGATCTAGCTAGTCAGGCATGAAAAATCAATCCGGGTCCCATCTTTCAGCTCTTAAGGTAGCCAGCTCTTGTTGCAAGTGATGCACTTCTATTTCTATGTGTTCTACCTTCATCTTAGCCATAACTAGCTTTCCCTTGATGGTAATGAGGTCTGATTGTAAAGTAGTAACACCATTGGGGATGTCAAATAGGGTGATCATTACTTGTCATGTTTATAGTAATCTATCCAGCACATCCTCATGGGCCACAAAAGTCATTAAAGTCTTGGCCAACATTTGGGCATCTTTGGTCTTAGTCAAATCCATTGGGGGCACAATAGGCACATTGAAAGATTTCTTAATGTGATTTTTTATCACCTCTACTATGCTTACTGCATCTTGATGTTACATAACCACTAGTGTGGCATCATTTTTTTGTTTTGAGCATCACCTGAAAGGATGTGATGTTATCAAAGATTTATCATGACCATTGGGATTCTCCTCTTGATTGTAGCAAAATTTTCCCCTTTATTGGATTAGTAGAAATAGTGGATTGCATTGCATCATTAATGACTTTGAAGAGGTTTCATTCATCTCTACTTCCCCATGTGAGTGTTTTAGCAATTTTTTGCAAATGGCTCATTGTAGGTAGGTAGTCTTGTGGTAGTGGTGGTGGAGCTTGTGAGTCACAATGGTATTTAGGCTCTTGTTCCATTTCTTTTTCTGGTTCCACTTCCTTCTTTAGTTCTTGTTCCTCACTAAGGTCTTTCCTTGGTGTTGCATGTTTGAGCAATTTAGTGAAGGAAGCATTCTGAGCCCTCTTGGAAACATCATTTTTGTGTTCCAAGATTTCAACATGCTTACATAACTTCCTGATTAGGTAGGAAAATGAAAGTATTAGCTTCCCTACCTTCTTTTCTTTGAATCACCTATGAATTTCCATGTAGTATAATTGAGGAAGATTGGCCATGTATTTTTCCATTAGTATTGCACTCCCCCTAGTCACGTATGTTGAAATTCGATTGAGCCCCTTGGTTAGAAAGAGGTCATACATGCCTATTTGAAATAGGTCCTCTCTTCTAGAGTCAACTAATTATATGTCTTATTGTCTTTGTTGTATGTCTGCTTCAGCCTCAACTTTCTAGTGTTGGGATCAGACCTTGTAGACAAATTTTCCAAATTAACCCTAACATTTGGTATATTTAGAGCTTCTATGATTACTTTGACTAAGAAATAAATAGTAACTTGGCTAATGTCAATAGTGGCACCTTCTTCCTTGTTGTGCTAGAATTGGTACGTCTCATTAAGGTACCATTCATCATTGTCTAAGAGAATGTGCCATAATGGTGATGCCTGAAGTTATGTCTAAACTACCTTAGGATCAAATGCCATAAATGGGCTAAATTTCATTTCCATGATGACCATGGTTAACATGGACTTCACTTGAATAACTTCAAGTCATTTTGGGAACAATGTGAGGCATTGTCCATGCACTAGAGCTTATGGTTCTATGGTCTCTCTTTGGACTAACTACCCTATAATAGGAGCCTCTTGATGGATGCTAAATGATTGGGCCTCCTATTCCTCATGCTTAGCTTGCTCTCCTTGCTGGCCTCTATCACCTCTTAGGCATTTGGCCACTCCTTATGAAGGTCCCTCTTATTCTCCTCTCTTTAGGGCCATCTATAATCAATCAAGGGTTGGATGTTACTAAGGTTTTTTCATTTATCATTAATAGGTTTATACCTTACTCATGACCTTATTTCCATTAATCTCTTTAGTTTATATGATTGCAGAGTTAGAAAAATTTTCAAAAAAATGTCCAAAAAGTGTTTATCTTTTTTTATGACCCTTCACAATTGATTCCTTTTCCCTTATGTATGGCGTATTATGACGGTTATGGTCCCTTAGGTGAAAAAATTAAAGTTTCTAGCATTCTTATGATTGATTTTTTATTAAAATACTTAATTTTTTAAACATTCTTACCCTTGTAATACCTTCTAGGTGATAGCAAATCTTGAAAAATTAACACAAGTTTTCCACACAAGCATCCTTCCATGATTAAATTGAACACTCTGAGTTCAAATAGGTTCAAATGATATAAAAATTAGAGCATTATGAAGTAAAATATTACAAGTGGAACTTAATTGTGTAGAGCTCTTAATCATGAGAAAAAATTTGAAAAAATTCCCTAATTGAAAATGATGAGAATGGATTTTGGGGCATTGCAGGGATCATATATAAAGGTTTTGTTGACATGATATTAGGTATCTGGTGTCAAGTCTGACCATTTAATAAGGGTAATCAGCATGAAAAATGAAGCTTTGGGATTAGTTAAAAGGTTCCAGGTTAGGTCCATAGTTTTAGGGTAAGTAGGAAATCAATTTTAAGCATTAGAAGTGTTAGAAGATGGAGTCGTTGACATTAAAAGCTTTGGAAGATGCAAGGAAAGGGATATTAGACCTATGGTATGGAATGGATTGATTACATGATAATGGAAAGCATGAAATGTAACATTTATGCATATGGAAGGTTAAAAAATGATGTGGTTGTGTCAAACAAATACAAGTTGCAATAGTTACATAAGTGGATCCTCCCCAAAGTAGGTTCCAACCCATAATGCTCTTGTGTAATCACACGTAAAAATGTTCGTAGGTACTAAAGGGGTTGAATGTAATGCATACTTGCAAAACAAAACACACATGTTAAAGTCACCACTTTTAATAAATAACTCCATGTTACACAAAACCACAAGTTAGAATCATACAAACAGTGAGATGAGATGGACTATATAAAGAATTGCAGGAATTGGGATGTGAGGTGTCTAATCAAAGGCATAATGAATCCTTTTGTGTTATTAATGGTTAAGTAATCATTAGCCCTTCTTTTTAAGATTCAAACCAAGTCCAAAACACATTGTAGTGGCATCTCATTATTTCATCACATCAGCTAACAACCATAAGACTACCATAGTTGCAAGGAGTAGCATCACTTGGTGTTTTGTCCAAGGAAGGAGTTTATTCATGGCATGTTTTTTTTTTTATAAAAGTATTCTATGAAACCACCAACCTTTAGGTATGGCTACATGTCTTTCCAATGGGATGCTTAGAAATTTATTCAGTGCCTTGTTATTTTACTCTTACTCCCATTTTTTGTTAGATCTACAAGGATATAATTACAATCTTAGCAACATGATGAAACATACAAAAGTGGTCAAAGAGACTTCACAAATCCTCTTGATGTCATATCCTTCACATTCCCCCTTGGTTCTTCACTTTTCTATCCAAGCATAATGATTACAAATTTATTTCTAGTTTGATGATGAAGAAGGATATCATTATGACCAAGGTAAAAACCTCTTATTAATGGAATGGATGGATGGATGATGTGGCCTCACTATCCGAATATTCAGTCCCTCATGACTTGACATCATAGAGAAAACCTCACCTTAATGGGCTATATGATCGTTTTATTCACAAGTGAGATTACTAACAAAGAAAATGAAAAAAAAAGGTGGAGAAAGTTGAAAAGGATAGGAAAAATTGTATCAAGAAATAAGAAAATGATAAAAAAATTATAAAATAAAGAGATGAAAAACACTTATTAATTTTGAAGGTTATAATGGGGGTTCCCCCCATGACTAAGTGTTTCACCATGGCAAGAATTAATAAGCGGATAGGAAAGCTCCATGCATGTATAAAACATTGTTAACCTTTCATTTTCAAGCCACTGGGTGTCTCTTAGTTTAGTGGTGGCTATGTAGATAAGTTTTTGTTCATACACTTGGTTGTTAAACATATGGTGGGTCAAGGTATGTGTTGTGTTAATGTTGCAGGTGTCTAGCCCATGAATGCACCCTTGATTATGATACAGTATGCATGGATTCATTTGTCTCCCCACACTACTAGATTCATTGCTTTAGTTAGGTGTTGGAATAATGATGGATGGTGGCCCTTAGATAGGATCAGAGGATGTGGGTTGTGAAAATGGAGGCATTGCACTAGATTGGCATTATGTTGGTTTGGATGATGTGGTAGGTCCATGAGTGTTGTGCTTTTTCCTGGGAGCTATCCTAAAGAAAGGATGTTTCTGAGTTTGCAGTGGGAACCTACTCGTATCAACATGTCTATGTACATTTGCAGTACAGGTGGAATTTGTTTGTGGGTGTTGTGGTGCTAAACCTTCTTATGTTGTTAGTGGTGATATATGATGGGGTGGAGTATGAGAATATTGAGAATAGGATGGAAGATGAGAGGTGTGAGGTGGTGATCCTTCAAGAGACGTCATCAGTTTATGGTACTTGGGAGAGTGATAGTAGCAATTTAAAGTAGAGAACATAAAATTAGTTGGAGAAAAAGGGTGTTGAACATAATATTCATGTGGTTTTGGTTGATAGGAAGGGTAGGGCTAGTTTGATGATGGCCTCCCCGACGATAGTGGGTTTTGCCACTATGGTTGACGATAGTGTTGAGGTTGGTAATAAGTCCTCCTCGGATAGTATGATTAGTTGTGAGATTTTCTATAATTACTGTGTGGGAAAGGAAATCTCCTGGGCATGTGCTTCTATATGAATATGGGATTTAATGCAAAAGCCCAATACTCATGTAGATGTAACACAACTAGGAAATGACCCTTCGAGTGATCATATATGTAGATGTCACATGCAGCATCTTTGTCTGTGGTTAGGTCTATAGCCTTGCTTTCTTCAGCCATTTCCCATCTTTGCCGATAAGTGTTCCTAGCTATTTCTTAGTATTGCTTCCTCTACTTATTGTGATTGCCTAGTTCGTTTTATGTTAGCTTCTCCTCTATAGTTTCTATGAAAGTTATAAAATTTTTGTATATCCACTCTAACATCCTCTCAAAATTTGCTTTAAGTTCATTAATAGACTTCTATATCAGCAAGGTTCGTTGTAGAATCACCTTATCAAGAGAAGCCTCTTTCTCCTTATCATAGATATGGACCTACTTCTTTTGAAGGGTTGGGTCCCAATGGTATTTCTCAACATTCTCCCATTTTCATAGCTCTCCTTCTTCTTTTTCCACATGCTCAATTAGCTCTCAAATATGATGTGTTCCTAGTTGGTATAATTGACCTAGAGCATACATCCCAAGGGTCTGCCTTGTTTCATTACGAAGCCCATCTATGATGTGGAAAAGTTGCTCTTCCTTAGAGAAACCATGGCCTGGGCATCTATTTAGTAGAGAATAATATTTATCTAAGGCCATGTCCAAGGGTTTACATTTCTCTTGTCTCCATCCTTGGATCCATCTTCTTAGGTTAGACACCCTCGCATAGGTTTGGTATTTCCTGTTGAAGATTTCTAGCAATGTGAACCATTTTTGAATTGAATTTGGTTTCAACGATCTATACCACACTTCAGCTCTATTGATTAGTGTCCTGGAAAAGAGCTTATGCTTTTGCCATCCATTTTTAATGTTGTATAGGACATAGGCATCCTGGAAGACTTGTAAATGATGTTGTAGATTTGAATCATAGCCTCTTACAAATTTAGGAATATTATTCATATCAAGCCTAGGTAGATGACTTTCTCTATGATGCTTGTGGGGTATCATAATTGTCTCTATGATTTGCATTAGGCTCTTAGTGACCAACAAGGATTCATCATCATTAGACATGTTGTGATGAAAATTTCTATTTCTATTTGTTTGATTATGATGATTTTGACTATGTTCATTTTGATGTCTTTGATTTTTCTTGTGGGTTCAATTCCTATTTTTATTTTGATCCCATAGTGGAGCTTTGTATGTATACCTATGTTCATCTTCGTTAGAACTAGACATTAAAGAGGAGGAAATTGAGGAACTAGGAGGGCTTCCATGGCTTTTATGGTGTTTTCCATAGTTCTTTAATTTATTATTTCTAGGTTTTGTGGAGGTTTTAGGCCTTGAGGCCTCCCCTAATCTAGAACTTACTTCATCTCCTCTAGGATTGTCTACCTTAGGTGAATGTAGTCCTTGAGTGTCATCAGGGTGATCATGAACATATGAAACCCCTACATAAGGTTGGTTACTTCAATGAATGTTAGTTTATAATGCATATATCTCGTTAATTTTCCAATGAATGTTTTCACTTTATAATGCATTATCACTTCCTTATGAAAGAGACATTGTTGGTTTATGATGTATGTGATTTAATATTTTTTGAAAGATAAATCCTTAATGCATTTACAATGATCATGTATAATATAACTAATCTAGATAACTAGCACCATCCCTAGTAATGGTGCCAATGATGAGTGGTGAGGTACCCCTACATCCAACCATATGAATCATAAGTGTTCAGACACAATTCGATCGAATTTCATGGATGGGACTAGTTGTGAATCTAGATTGTTATGTCTTGATTGTAGTTTGTTTTCCTCCCACTTAGACTAGTGGTAGCTTTATCACATATGGTTTAGTCCAAAGTGAGGCATATGATTGATGTTGATTGGCCCTAAGCTACTCCTAATGGTAATATAGAGATTAATTAATTAAGCTAATTAATAGTGGAAAGTAAAATCTAAACTAGACTACGTGCGATGAGTATCCATTGTTAATTGTTAACATGCACCTTGGACTTTGTGTAACTATTGTTGGGATTACCAAACATACATCATTGGGCTCATCAAACAATACATTGTTGGGTTACCAAGTAATTACACTATAAGCACTTATAATTAGTGGTACTCATTTTGGTTAATGACAAGAATTGTAAAGAGCAATAAATGGAAACATTAACTAAGGAAAATGATAAATGATTAAAAAAATTAAAGCAATAATAAATCTAAGTGGATGTTGCAATGATAAAAGTAATCTCAATCTTTATTTTCAATCATGTAACGTGTCCAAGTATGTTAGACTCAAATAAGGATATCGTACATATACTTAACATAACACTACAGGCATGAACTAGAATACAATATAACTAGAAGTAAAAAATCTATGAAAAAACTATCTAAAACATATCCACCAAATCTCTCCCAATCGTGCACACAAGTGGTATTTATAGGCTAGCATGGAAGGGGTGATATCAAATGGACAACATCAAAGGTTGTGCCCTGATATTGGATACCTGACACCATGGCCCTGATATCATATAATTGACATTGCAAGCTTGGTATTGGATATTCGATATCAGAGTCATGTAAAATATGATTCATCAGTCCCTCAAACAAAAGAACATGTTAATGAGCCTATATGACTTGATCATGACTTCTCCTACTCACAAAGATGCACTAGCCCAGGTGTTAACCTCTATTGTTGTGAGCAAAGACATGTCAGTTAATAGAGATTCAATCCACTATATCATTAATCAAGCTTTGCTTAGGGAAAACAGGCATCAATGAATGCTCAAATTCCATGATAATGAGGTGAAAATTCCATGGAACAGTACTATCCACTTCTATCCTCATTACTATATGTGTTGGTAGGTACAAGGTTCATCATGTTCATGTAGATGATGGGGCAACAACTAATGTGATACCATTTTCTATTGTTAACAAGCTAGGTTTAACCGAGAACATCCAAGAAACCACTACCTCAGCACTCAAGTCATTTAACGGGTCATGAGTAGTGATGTGAGGTTCTATCTCCTTGGATTTCATAGCTAGTGAGCAATTCCTTACATCTGTCAACTTCTTAGTATTTGAAGAGATACTTAGCTTCAACTTAATCTTAGGAAGGCCATGGTTAGCTAAGCTTCACTCAATCTCATCTCCTATACACCATAAGATCCATTATCAAATGAGGGAGGGGAAATTATGATCCCTAAAGATAATGTGTCAGTACCATTAGTTAACTATGTTAATGTTGACCAAGGTTCAGAGGTGGAGTTTCAAGAGGAACTCTTGATACTCAGACTGGTACCAATAGCAATGTGAATAACACTAACTTTGTAACATTGAATTGTTAGTAAAAATTCCTATAACTTGCCATGTTAAAGAAGAGAGATGCTGAGTACAAGATCATGTCAAAGGGACTCATTGATCTATCAAAGATTAAGTAACAAGTTCATTGATCTATTCCTTTTATCTCTCCTATATTTACAATGTGATCCACTACATCTTATTTTATACCTTTGCATTTCATTATCAAACCTTGCTTTGTAACTTTGCATTTTATAGTCATTTTAACTAGTAGCCTTTTACACCAGAAATTTAAAAACATAGAAAAATGAAAAACATGAAAATTGATTGAAAAGTGTCATCTTTAACCACACAAAGTAATGTATAAAGTTTTTGCCATAGTTTAGCTTAAATTTGATACTTTAGATAGTTTAGGATGGTCATAAAAACTTATACCCTACCCAACATATTTATATTATATAGGTGGCTTTTCACCACTTCCTTGAGTCCAAATGACTCAAAAATTAACTAGCCCCATCAAAACCCAATAATAGGTCATAAAAATATCAACTTGACCCTCAAACGCATCATCCAAATCCCAAACCCTTATAAGAATCTCTAGAAGCTCTAGAACTTCATAAAATCCATCAAAAGGTGCCAAGAATCATTTGTCTTGGATGAACTATGCTAGGAGGCATCCCAAAAATGCTAGCTAGCATAGTCCCAACATACTTGGCATTGGTTTGGCCATAAAATTTCTTAAATAATCTTCAAACTAACATTTATTGACCTTTACATCCCCTAAAACCTTTGGTGATCCTACAATGTTAAACTGTGAAGCAAAAATAAGTTAAATCCCACTCCCACCTTAGAAATACTCTAGGGATGACCCCCACTATGCTGCCCAACATAGTCCTAGCATAGTTGGTTGGAGTTTAAACATCAATTGCCCAAAAAAACCTTCAAAGTAACATATCCTAGCCTTTACACCTTCCAAGAGCTCTATGACTCTAAACTGCTAAACAATGGAACAAAAATTAGTCAAAACACATGTCAACCTCAAAGCTACACTAGACATGACCTCAACTATAATGGCCAACATAGTTTGTTGGAGTTTGGACATCAAATGCCAAAAATAACCTTCAAAGTGACATATCCTAGCCTTCACTCCTTCCAAGAGTCTTTGTGACTCTAAACTACTAAACAATGAAATGAAAATGAATAAAAACACACCTTAACCTTAGAGCTATGTTGGGCATGACTTGAAATATGTTGGCTAGTGTATTCCCATTGTAGTTGGTTGAAAAAGCTTCAAAAATAGGCTACTAACATGTTGAATCGACTTCCCAATGCATCATCCTAATCATAGAACCTTATTTGAGCTTCTAGAGACTACTAAACCTTGCAAATTGAGTTGAAAATGGCTAAAACCTATCATACACCTCACACCTACATTGGGACTATGCTGGCCAATGTAGTCCAAGGGTGTATGGCCATATCTACACTCAAACAATCATCAAAATTTATCATTTTGAGTCTTAACCCTAGCTATGAACACTAGTAACCTAGTAACCCAAGNCTTGTTCTGACCATGAAAAGCCCAAATTTTAATCCAACTATGCTAAGGCCACCCCCAACTATGTTGGCCAGCGTAGTCATGAGGTGTTGGTGCCAAAACTTCACTTGTAGTAGCCTATTTTGACCTTCACATGACTAGTTTAGACTTTCTAAGATCCTGTGACATCCTAGGAAGCTGATGGAACACTAATTTTAATATTGGGACATCACAAATCCATTTTTCTCATGGAAATACCCTAAGACTATGTTAGCCAATGTAGTACTAGTGTAGTTGGTAGTCTTGACATCATTTGTGGCTTTCAGGAAGTCAAACCAATGCCAAAATTCACCAATCTCTAACCCCATTCCACTATGCCAACCATACAGACCATTAGGACCCCAAAATTTATCATAAAAAACCTCATAACTAATATGTTAACATCAATTACACTGGAGCATACCCCAACTACACTCACTAGCATAGTTCCAGTTGAGCTCTAGCATAGTTACAAGAAAAAGCTTCATTTTTTACTTCAAATGATCTTAAAATAACCACACCAGGTGCCCAAGCTCCTCCATCAACCTTGTAGAACCCCACTATGGCCTGCCAAGGTCTAAAACTAGCAAAATTTAACCCTAGTTAACTAGAAATTGACCAAGTATCACCACCTATCTCTCACCTTGAATATTTTGTCCTTCTCCCATTGTAGCTTGACTTGTTTTGACCTTGTTACACAATTATGACCTTCATTGCTTTATCATTTCGTGTCATTTGTCTCTACACCCCTCATTTTCACAACATTTGGTCCTACTGAATCTCATGTTTCTATCATACAACACCATTTGTATTTTAGTTGGCTTGGTTTAGCATTAGTTGGTGTCTTGGAACATCAATATGACTTTGTTTGACCTTACCCAACTTCATTTCATGAAATTTAGTTCGCATATAGCCTTATTTGACCATCATTTAGCCTTTTTTGTTCATACTATTTACTCTAACTTACCCCTTATAGCCTTTTTTAACCATGATTGAATCATGTTTGGCCTTTTCTCTAATGTGTTTTGACTCATATATGCATTATTATTAATGTATTTTACATTACTTAACAATTTTATTACATAGGTGCCACTTGATGTGCTTATGTTGTCATGCAGGAATGAGCTAGAAGGATAACAAAGCAAATTATCCTAGCCTTAAAGCCTAAATAAATGCCTCTCATGATGTTGTTAGACCAAGTTGACCTTACATACCCAAACATTAAACCTAGAAAATGTTCTACCATACAACTTCAATGCATTGAAGTAGCCTGATGACCATTTGACCTTGAAGCCAGAAACATCATGGAGGTTCCCTTAGTCAAAATTGCCATTTAAATCATGATGGTGAGGAGAAAATCCAATGAAACACCACCAAGAACCAATGAAACATCAATAAAGAGGAACCAATGAAACACCACCAAGAAAATCCATGTTGTAAATTGTAGATCTTCACAATCCAAATTGAGGCAAGATTTTATTGTAAATGTAAGGTTTGTGGTCCATGAACTACAATCTTGCATACTTTAACTTTTTGGGATTGAAAAAAGCCTCATAAGTTGCTACTACCTCACTTCTAAAGTGGGAAAAGTAATGTCATGTTTATATTTGGGCTTGGAAAGGTTGAAAATGCCTTTGGGCTACCAAATTTGGCATTTTTCATGGGCTTTATGGTGGTTGTGGCCTTGACTATGTTGGAACTACTCACACCCAGTGTTGGAGTTGTTGGGTTTTTCATTTTCCTAGCAATGGTAAGCATAGTCATTACAATTTTTGGTAGCTACAACATGACCAACATAGTCATCTTAGATTCTTAGCAATCTTCACATGGCTAGTGTAGTCACCATATTTCTAAGAAGATTTTAACAATGCTAGTGTAGCTTTCTAAGGCTTGTGTAGTTGAGGTGAAACTAGTGTAGTGACAAAAGTTTGTTTACTATTTTTAGTATTCGATGTGATTTTGATAGTCTTTGGATGTTAAAACTTATCACAAATGGATAACTATGCTTGGAATAATGGCATGCTACACCTACAATCAATGATAATCTATCAATAATCATGGCAAAAATTTGTAGCCCAAAATCAACAACCTTAAAGTCTATAAAAGCCAAACTTGTACACATTATTCAGGCTTGAACATTTTTGCAACCAAACAACCTAGCAAACTTTGTAACCTTGAGCACTTAAAGCTCATTTTGACTTTTATAAAAATTTTGGAGCACATTGGTATTTACCTGAGTATCAGAGACTCTCAGAATAGTACTATTTCAACAAGAGTTAGGCAACACCATTCACATCACTGATAATCAAAGTTGTGGATTCAAGTGAAAACCAATAAGGAGCTCTTAGCAATTGGAGTTGGGAAGTACCTAGATCATGGAGTTTTATTGAAAAATACAACCTAACAGCTCCAACAAGCTTCAAAATTTATCCAAACAAGCTTCTTATGCATTTGATCATACCATATATACTCCTTGAACTCTATACTCTAAGCATTTTTGCTATTTCAAAAAATTTTGTTAGACCATTTATAGTGTAGATTTTATTTCAAGTTTAATCATATGTTTATTTTTCTTTTAAATTTGTGATTTCATTTTTCTCTATTTACATTCTTTAAGTCCTTGGGTGATTAGTTGGATCATCTAGGGCACCTTGGATCCTTTTTCTTGGAGGTCCTTGGGATCCAAGGTTAGGCTATTTCACCTAGGTTTTTGGTTTTCTAGTGACCAAATTTTCCAAGCATTACATATGGTGCCTTGGATCCTCTTTCTTTGAGGTCATTGGGATCCAAGGTTTAAATTATTCCACCTAGAATTTTTTATTTTTCCAAGGATCAAATTTTTCAAGCGCTATAGTTTTTTGGTGCTAGAAAGAGGGCTTCCACCCAAACTCTTCATCAAATCCTACTTTGTCCCCTTTTGAAACAATTTTTTTGTAAGTTTAAACTCTAAAAAAATCATTTAAAATTTCTGACAAAAGAACCAACACCACTACCCATTTCCTTATAACCAATACCTAGCCTATTAGTTGCAAGTGATTTGGGTGTTCATAGAATTTTCACAACAATTTTAGGATTTTTCAAACCTAGTGTGGTTGCCTACAAAATTGACTACTTTTCCTCATAGAAACTTGTCTTTGTGTGTTTCAAAGACTAGTGTGGTCTTACTCGAAAAACCCAAACCCCTTGCTGTGAAGTTTTTTGGGCAAAGGCATTGTAGCCCCTTCCAAGACTCAAGCGTAACTCTTGGAAGATCAACATTTTACATTCACTTTAGAAAAAAAAACAACACACTTTTTTGAGAGAGAGTATCCTCAACATTGTTTTTTTGGAAAAGATAATTGAATTCTTACCTCCTCTAGCGTAGCTCTTGTTAGCAAAGCTAGTGTAGTTGGTTTTTTCAAAATCAACACTCTTACATTTTCCTAAGTGTAGTGCATGCCATTGCCACTACAACCTATACTATACCTATAATTGCAGTTCCAATCATTTTTCAATCAACTTGGGCAATTCCACTTGCTGGAATTTTCATCTAATTAATTAGAAATATTTTTAAATCAACATTAAAATCATTGTTACGTGTTTTAGCTGGTACATAGTTTTGCTAATTAAACTGATAGACATGATGTTCAGTCAAAATGTTGTGAGGGTTTATGACCCAAAAGATCCTATTGTGGATGAGCATAGGAAATCACTCAGGCTAAGGGGATAAAGACCATATTTTTCCATAATCAGTGAAAATTATTGTAATTTCATTTACATCAAAATCTAGGTAGGATTACTCATTCCACGTGCAGAGGCTAAATCCAATGTAAATATGAGTTGATGCACTATAACGGGAAGGAGTACATTCCATCCAAAATGACAAGGACCTTTAAACAACACACACATGTGCATCCTACCTCATTTAGTTGAGATGGATGAGCAAGATGGGAAGTCAATTTTAGAGGTCGAACACGAATAATAGGATGAGTTTGAGGCTAAATGCAAACCTAATAATTTCCTATGGAGCCTCTTTCAGCAGTCAGCTCCCCAAGCCACCACACCCACTTTGACCTATCCTACCTCCTCCATGGGATAGATTCTTCAACCCTCTTCTCCCATGTATCCCACCATGTTTGGGCCAACACCAATCATTGTGGCCTACCAATAATAATCAATGCCCTAATCAACATCCCTTTTTTCTTCTATGCCTTTTTCCATGTAGCTTCATTATACATAGCCATCACTAGTGGTCTTAACCACTGTTCATCCATTCTTCATGTTGGTGGATCCCATAGTGGAACCTTTAAGTGACCCAAGGGTCACATACACCATTTATCACCTTTGTCCCACAAGTACTAATACAAACTTCTTTCTCATTATTTGGTCCCCCTACAACAATGATTACCCATCCTCTCCCCTTCATGACCCAATCGATTACAAGGCCATAGGCCTCTCAACTTATACTACAATTCTACATGCAAATTTTGTAATCTATAGGGATGCCCCAAGGCTTGGATTAAGCTTTCCAAATGATCCAGGACCTTATGGAAGAGTTACAAAAGCTCAAAGCTTCAACAACCTAGATAGTCAAAATCATGGATTTCTATCAAGATGATCCTATTAATCTTGCTATCCCATGAACAACTCTTCCCTTGGGCATCCCCATACCCCAATTTACCATGTACAATAGTGAGGGTGATCCAAATGCTCACCTTATCACCTTCCACTTTGAGTACCTATTGTTATAAGCTTGACCTCACACCATAATGAGGATCTTCCCTATGTCTCTTATTGGGAAAGCCTTGGACTGGTACTATGCATTACTGAGAGGGTCAATTACCTCACAAGATGACTTAATATCATAGTTCATTAACCATTTCAAGTACAACTTGAAATCCAATACAAATCTTGATCAATTGATGAAGGTCAAGAAAGGGCCCCTTGAACTTGTGCAAAAGTTCATACAACAATGGAATGCTCTATTGAATGAGATTCTTGAACCCATAATTGAGATACATCTTCTCACCATATTTAAGGAGGTAGTTAATGACTTCATTAAGTTTAAACTCTATTACCTAGACCCACAATCACTTAGTTAAGCCTTCTCCCAAACAAAGAATATAGAATATGGCTAGCCATGACCCCGCTTATGTGGCGTATAAAAGCCAAAACACTCGAAAGGATAAGAAGAAGGGGAGGCAAAACCATGTAGTCATGGCCATTATGGCCAAAGATAACAAGAATATGTAGGGGTTGAAAATAAACCAACCCAAGGCCCCTACAACAAACAACCAATCATCAACATCCATGGCCTATCTTCAAAAGAAAAGATTAGTTAAAGTACACTAGGTTGTCCCTAAAACCATCTAAACTACTTGACCATTTGCTAAAGACTGGAAGGATTCAATATAAATAAATGATAGAGAATGACCATAAGAGACATGATCAAGTATGCAAAATCACAAAAATTCCCACTTTAGCAACCAAGGATGACCCACTTGTGCCCAAGTACTTTAAACTTGACTGATTCTATCACTACGATCAACTGCCAAGTCATGATATGGATTTCTACCTAGCCCTAAAGGTTGACCTATAGAAGATGACAATTAATGATGAGCTAGTGCTTGATGCCTCCTACCCAGTTAGACCACAAAACCATTCCATGTAGGTCTTGAAGGACCCATTCAATGCCAACAATAGCCCTTATACCATAGTAGATTTCAATGTGAGCAAAAATTCTATACCTGCATAGGAGTCATTCATGATTTGGGTACCTCCTTACAACGAAAGGGGTCCTTCAACTTCATCTAGTTCAAGGTCCCTTTTTGTTGTAAGGATACCATCATCAATGCCTCCTAAGAAACCTTTTGTGATTAGAGTACTTCCTCCCACTGCAACCAAACCTACAAATATTACTGAACAATGTCCTCTTGTGGTGGCTAACATAATAACTTCTTGACAACCTAACAATAAGAAATCACCAACTAAACAATGTAAGAAGTCTACACCAAAGCCCAAAAATAAAGATAATAAGTAGGCCAAAGAATAGAAGGAGGTGGACCCACTAAAGCCCACTCCTATTTCATCCATCCCCATGAGCTCTAACACTTAGGTTACTTTGACCAATCAAACAAGGGAGGACTTGAAGGCACAAGGGAAGGGGAAAGAGGCCAAGCCACAATTGTTAAAGCATGAAGTTTGCATCCTAGGATGAATGGAGGAAGTCAAGATCAACAAGAATGAGAAGCCAAAAACTAATGACAAAGACTTCCTCAATGCTATGAAATAGGTCAAATAATCTCTAAAACAAAAGAACACTTCCCTTAGCCTATATGATCTGGTAATGACTTCTAGTGCTCATTGTGAGGCCCTAGTAAAAATGTTGACTTCTATTCTTGTTAGTGAGGAAATCCTTGCTAGTAAAGAGTCCACTGATGCCATGATGGTAGCATCTTTATCAAAGAAAGAAACAAACTTAATGGCACTAGTGTTTCATGATAGCAATGTCAAGGCCAATCCCTAAGATGGTGAGATAATGAAGGCTCCTCTTTTCATAACAATAAGAGCAGGACAATACAAGGTACATAGGATGCACATGGATAACAAGGCGGTCACTAATGTTATACCCTATACCATTGTTGAACGTTTGGGCCTAGCAGAACACATGTAGCATACCTCAACTTTTTCTCTCAAGTCCTTTAATGGATCTCAGGTTGTAGTTAAATGCTCAATCTCTTTGGACTTTGTAGTGATGAAACAATTCCCCATAATAGCCAATTTCTTGGTGGTGAAAGAGACACCAAGATTCAATATCATTTTGGGAAGGTCTTGGCTAGCTTAATTATGAGCCATTTCCTCATCCATCCACCAGGAAATTCACCTACCTTACAAGGAAGGTGAAATAATTATCCATAGCAATAGTGTAATTCCCTTGGTAATCAACAACATTGACATAGAACAAGGGTTTGAAGTGGAGTTTCAAGAAGAAACTCCTACTATGAATGATGAAGTTTAGAGGCCTGATATAGTGGAAGAGACCAAAGCCAAAAACAATATAACCATGGACGCATCATGGGAAAAGCTCCTCTTCAACATGATTAGCGAAGGAAATGGGGAATACAAGATTGTACAATGTAGACCCTGCACCTTTCCTAATCTTTCAAAGATTAGGAAACACTTGCATGGTTGAACATATGTTTCCTATTTGCTTACCTTATAACCATAACCGTGTGGCATTCTCTTTTGTTTTCTTAGCATAATTTAACCTTTTTTTACACGTGTAATTTTTGCATTACATTATTTTACCTTGTATTAGCCTTATTTAGCACATAACCTATAATTTACTTTTAGTTATAGTTTACATTTTTATGCCTTGGCTATTTTAAAATGTAAAACCTGAAAAATATCAAAAAATTTTAAAACATAAAAAATCTATAAAAATGTTAAGACTGGAAACTTGTAAAAATTTTTCTTTCAATGCACAAGCCCATCATGGCCTAAAACTAGCAACACCTGGCTTGCCATGACCTAAAACTGGCAACACGTATGGCTCACCATGGCCTAAAAGTGGCAACACCTTTATGACCTATTTATGTTTTAGCTACATTACTACCTTAGTTTAATTTTGGTCTAGTTAATTTGCATTTTTATTACCTTACCAAATATTACATTACTACCACATGATTAAACTAATGTAGCCTAACATAGCCTCATAACATGAACAAAACATGAAACACATAAGGTGCATAGAACTAAAAATCATAGAATGTATGAAGAAAATTAAAATTATAAAAAATAATAAATAACTATGATCACCAAAACATCCATAACCAACGACCATACTCACATAGTATGATAAAAGTTCAATCAACAATAATATAAAGCATAAATAAAAGTCCAATAGCCATAGCTTACCATGTAGCAATAACATAAAAAATAATAACTATTTCACAAATAAACAATGGCTAGAAGTAGCCACAACATCATCAAAAACACAAATAACCAAAGGCATGAATAAAAAATGATGGAACTAAGGTGCAAATGGAGGGGGAGGAGAAGCATCTCCACCATGATCATCATTGGGACCACTTTTATCACCAGGTCCATCTTCCAATCATAAGAACAAATGTCTAACCAGTAATCAACACAATTAAACCACAAACCAAACTAAACTTAAGTATAAGAAATTAATCAAGAAAATAAACAAACATGAGAAGACTCTAGGACAACATCTTCTATGAGGAAGCTTCGAAGACCAACCTCTAGATAATGGAGAATTTGATCTTTAGTCATTTGGATCCAATCCACTTTCCCAAGATTAATGTTGGTCAAGATGTTTCTCTCATCAATGTTAGTCCATGCAAGTGGCTTTCATGAAAATGTAGTAGTAGTCACCTCCCTAGAAGTTGTAATGACTTGAGAAGTTGGAGAATTAGCCACCACTAGGGAGCTTTCAAATAGCTTGAAGGTGTCTCTGGTGTTGATTCCCTTCATGAATAGCTCTAACTTGTGACACTTGATTGACTCCTCCTATAGCCATTTCAAGTAACTCTCTTGTTCAGCCTTATACTTCTTGTGGTCCTTTTATACCTAGCCCCATTCTAGGACCCAAGCACAATAGTCCCTCCACTCCTTGACCTTACGAGCCAATAGGTCCATTTGCAACTTTTCCTTTGCAAGACTCCTAGCAAGGGAAAACTTGCCATGGATTAGGTTCCAATACCATTCCCATTCAATCTCTTTGATTCACAAGGAGTCCCTATTTGCCACTTGGGATTCCACAAACTCCTTACAATCCTTGAGGTCTCTAATCTCCTTTAGCCTATTTTTTATTTTTTCTTTCCAATGCTATAACTCATTCCCATAGGAAGTCATTGGAATGTTGGCATTCCCATGAGGTTCTAGCACATGAGAGTGCACATTTAGTGGCACTTTCATATAACCTTTATGGAACATTTTCCACTTTATGTGGTAGGATAGGAAGTTTATTGATCTCAATAGCATGGTTGAAATCCCATCCAATCTTTGATGTTGCAAGCAACACAACCAACATAAACACAAAAAACCATGTAAATAACACATAATAAAATAACAAAATAAATAAACAACACTTTAAACTGCTAAGACCATATAACCATAAAATCAATATGAAATAAAAACACATAAACAATAAAAATAATTGAAAGAAAAATAAGCTAAGGTTCTTACCAACATTGGGAGCAATTTGTTGCAACTGATTGAGCATATCTTTAGCTATCCCTCGCATGAATTTCATTTTGTTTGGAATCTTTACCCATGATTTCATGTGAAACATACATGTGGAAGTATTTGGTTGAGGTTTATAAGCTACAACAAGCATGACCATAGTTTGGCGATTAAAACTAGGTTCAAACATGAAACTATAAAATGCAACATCTAAAACAAAATCCACAAGTACCTAGAAGCTCATCCAAGATGATAACAAGAGGTTTACCTAGCTATGAACCATCAACTGTAGCGTCAAGATCATCCAATGCAGCATTGGATATCCCCTTATCCTCATGCTGTTGTAGAGTCTCCTCTTCTAGGAACCTTTGTTCCACCTTTGTTGTTGTTGCCTAGGCTTCCATTTCTTATTGTTTACCTATATGAACAAGGAAGATAAAACACAGAAAAACTTAGCATATTTTACCTAAACAAAATAATAATATGACCATATAATATAAAACATAAATGCAAAATGACTTAAAAAAATAAAACAAATAGAACATGCCTACAACTACATGGTACACTTGGCCAAGTCTAATAATGAGTCTTCTCTTCATATGCTGCTCAACAACTAGTGTTGTCTTCTCAATCATAGGCCTCTTCAATTTTACTCTAACTACTCCATCAGCTTTGAAATGTAACTCCTTGGCCTTTTTAACATTCCCATAAGCAACTTGGGGTTCAACCTCCATGCTATTAGGGGAAGGGAAACACATACCAGTAAAATGCTTAATGGTAACATACAATGATTCCCAACAACCTCTGGTGGATTTTGAAACTGCATGGTTGAAAAGACATGTTTCACCCAAGGTATAGAAAGTTGAGATGGATCTTGGCTTATCCATCATCCATCCTTCTTCACTACTAGGAACTTCGAAAACTACCTTAGATATGCTACAAAAAATTGAAAGTGCATGTCACATATTATATCAAGGTTTTCCTAGAGTTTTAGGATCTCCTCTTGTAGGCCAAAAATCAAATGAGTAGCCTAGTTAAATTGTGCATTCTCAGTGAGGATCTTTTTCATAGTCCATACTTTTTCAATACCTAGGATCATATTCTATGACAGTAGCTTTGGGAAAGTCTAGGACTAGAACAATGGATACATCTTATTCACATCTATGACCTGGCAGTCATTTAGAGTCAATCTAGAGTGGCCATGACAAGTGTTTAGCTATTCTTCCACCTCTTCCTAATGATCCACCTCTTTCCTTGGTTTAGTAGCAACCTTTATCCACCCACAAGGAATACCAAAGAGGTTACTAAAGGTATATTCATTGATGGCCAATTTGATAGGCACACTGTGAACCTGGGTGATGAATTTCTTTACTTCTTTATTAAAGGATTTGATGACATTTACCATCTTAGGCATAAGGATGATTGGGATAGGAGCCATGAACAAGTTAATCAAACCAGCATTGGAAATCCTCCCTTGGATGTCTTTAGGTTTCTAGCTAGTTAACCAATGCTGTGCTACATCCACCTTGTCAAACTTGAGGATGAGTGTCTCCTCAGCACATCCTAAAGTGATCATAGTTGTGTTAGATGATGGCACAACCCCTACAACATGACAAAGACAAATGTTTAGCTTTGGCATAAGCACATCACATAAATACAACAAATTAAAATAAGACTTATAGCTAAACTAATAAAATCAATAAAACAATTAAGGCCTAAATAACCACATAACTACATAACTAGAAAAATTGTTGACATTGTCTTAGAATAACAAAACCAAATAAAAATTCTTACTTTTCTTGCTAGGAGAAGGTAACATGAAGACCCTAAGAGGTATATGTGTATGGGAACCCAAATCAGGGATACCCTAGCAACTATGAGCCATCCTATTGAGTAGGCATTTCTAGTAGGCTTGGGAATAGCATGAAGTGTACCTATCAAAGTCATCCTTGAGCTGCTCCATCACTACAAGCCTTGCTACTGGGCTTTTGGCAAAGATCTCCAAGGCTATTTGAGCCAAGGGCAAGAGTTGGTCACTCTTAATCAACCCTTGGTCATCTACCTTATACCTACAAGCATGTTAATCCAAAAAAAATATTAAACCTAAGTGGCCTAATGAAACCAATAAGGAAACCAAAAACTTAAAGTTACACTTACCCTTCCACATGGTAGATGGTACTAGGAGGGTTCTGAAACAATGTGTTGATGTAATGCCCAACTAGTAACATGTTGTTGGTGTTGTACTGGATGAATTTAGGCATATCCTAGACTTTGAACAACTGACGTATGTCCATGGTGTATATGCTATTGAATTGTTCATCCTCAACACAAGTATCAAGATATTCAACTATGAAATTGACGATCAAGCTAATGGAGTGGGGTAGTAAGGTTTCCACAATCACGGTCATTATTTCAAATGCTAAGTGTGACCACACGATCACATCGAAATTTTGCAGCAAGTAGCCTAGGAATTCCTTGACCCCTAGCCTAAACCAAAGGGAGCCACAATCCAACACCATGTCGACAAGCATGGTGTTAAGTCCTAGTGTGTGGATGCAACATAGGAGTCCAAGTAGCTCGATCACCACTAGGATGGATTTCAAGAAGGCCTTGCATAACCCAACAATAACCATTAAGACCTCACATGAACATAACTAAAATTTAAAAATCATTAAGTCAACCAAAAATAGTAGCCATAATGTCAATGTTTTCACATTAAACAAAACAACAAAATCCATAGCCTTCAACCCTTAAAACCAAAACAAAATTTAACCAAAAATTAACAAAGAGACCAAGTCGCCCATTAACATTAGTGGTAATCTCATGATGAAAATATACATAAAAATTGTAGAAATTTTATGTAAAAAATTAGAACCATGGGAGTTAGCTTGTATCAAAATATAACCACCCAACAACAGTTACCAAAATTCCAACTTGAATCTAACAAAATTTCAACTAGAAATCCTAGTTTACAATTAAATTAGTTGTAGTAAAAACTCTAGGGAGACTAGTTAAATATTTTGAAAAATCCTAAAAACTATTGAAAATCAACACACAACATGTAAATAACTATTAGAGGACTAAAAAATCCATAAAAAAACTAAAAATAGACCAACGCTACTCATACAGCTTGGGGGGTTTGTAGTTCTAATAGATAAAATTGCAACTATATATGGCAATTAACACCAACTAAAAAATGATAATTTTTTACTAGAATTTTTTTCTGAGTCAAGATACTATGCACACACAAAATTAAACAAAATTTAACATCAACATGGTAGTTTTAGGCTTAGAAAAAATTCATAGAATAACCCAAAATTACTTTAAAATTTTACAAAAAACCCAAATAGTAGAAAAACAGCTATAGCGGGAGCTTGGAAAAATAAGAAAACATTTTAAAAAATTTTTAAAATACTACTAAACCCTACTAGATGACCCGAGTCATACACAAAAAGCTAGGACATTGGCAAAAAAAATTCTTTATAGTGTCAATGTTGTCAGCTTCAAGGGGGTAAAAACAACAAAAAATGTAAAATTTCACTATGCATTGTCCTACAAAAAAATTCATAAAAAATCAATAGTGGGCTAGAATTTAGTGATTCCACAACTAGTTCAACTTGCAAATGGTAGGTAACAATCCTGTGGCACCAAAAACCAAAAATCTCATTCCATTTTCTTATACAAAATATAAAAGTGGCATTGCTTTTTCATGGAAAATGATAGAAAACACATAAAAGAAGGCCAAATAAAAATTCATAACTTAATATGACCAAGGCCTAAGCCTAGAATAATGTAGTGGACACTTAACCATAATCAAAATGCAATAGTTGAAACATCCAAGGCTAAAACCTATCCAACATACAAGCCTAGCCAAGAGAAAACATCTAGGTTCTAAGCCAAAATTCACAAAAAATGTCTAGGAATAGCGTACCTAGTAGTCGTTGTGGAGGATCCTTCTCCAAGTAGAGGTTGAGGTAGTTGGGAGAGCCCCTTGGCAATAGTGACTACCTTCTCCAAGGCTGGATTCTTATTGGTGGTTGCTCTTCTCTTGGACATCTTGGGTGGGCAATGCAAGAAATCTTCAAAAGTTTTCGATCTCCTTACAACTATGCTGCTCCTTGATGTAGAATGATCAAGAAACTCAAGGGATGGGCAACGATTGAAGCTAGAATTAATGAAAAATCTTTGATTCTTTACATTACCTACAAGGGATGGGCTAGAAAATTTGGTTTTGGTAAAACTGTAATATGGAGATTACTCCCAAACTTATGCATTGATGATTAAAATCCCATCCCAAAAACACCCACACAACTTCCACATAACTCCATGTTCACAATTAGAAGGTTGAAACTATGCTATGTTAGTGGGAAAATTAATTTATTTTAACAATTTTAACTTTGGTGGGCCACACCAAGTGCCTTCCAAATAAACTAGTAAAAATCCTCTTACACTAGGATTTGGGCATTTTGATAAGAACTACACTAGGATAAAGTCCTCAAAAAGCCTTGGAATGGATTTCAAGCCTCAACCACTACCAAGCCTTATCCCCTAGCCATCCATCCACAACATGTTAAAGCTAGAAGTCCTCATACCAAAATTAGAAATCAAGTGTTGACATTGAAAGATACCAAACATTGAGGAAGGTTAAAACCCATGAAAAAATTAGTTATTTTGGGTAACCACATTGGTCTTAAGCCCAGATACATTGGCCAACATAGTTCTAGTGGAGACAAAAATTTCCACCACCAATCAAGCCTCTAATCAATTTTAGAATGATCATGCTAAGTCCCAAACCCTAGCTGGAGCCTCTAGTAGCTCTAGAACCTCCTAAAACCTATTTAAAAATGTCAAATGTCATGTATTTTGGCTGAACTATGTTGTAGGGCATCCCAACTACATTGGCCAACATAGTCTCATATGCCATAAATAACATTCAAAGTGGTATTTATTTACCTTTACATTCTCTCAAAGCCTTTGGTAACCTTGAAATGTGGAATAACTAGGCAAAATCAAGAAAAACCCCACTCTAACCTTGGAACCATGCTGAGGAGGCTTGGGACTACATTGGTTAGTGTACTCCTTATGTGGCTCCCCTATGAAAAGTGAAAAATAGATCATAAACAAACCAAATCAATCTCTAGGTGCATCATCCTAATCCTAAAACCCTATTAGAGAATTCAGAGACCACAAAACCCTGGAAACAGAGTCAAAAATGGAAAAAATCCATCATATTCCCCCATCCATGCTGGAACTACATTGGCCAACATAGTCCAAGGGGGATGACCATATGAAGACTTAAACAACCATCAGAATCAACAATTTTGAGCCTAAGCCTTGGCCATGGACATTCGTAACCCCTAAGAACTTGAAAAATTAGTCAATTCACCATCAAAACTCTCCAAAAACCAAGATTTAGGAGCAACTACATTAGTAAATGCCAAAGCCATGTTGGGAAACATGGCCCTAATGTAGTTAAGGTTTCAAAATAATTTTTCTAGCGTCACAACACTCTAAATGGTGTAAAACTCAATTACGAAAGCTTAAAACCTAAAAAGCCTAGAGCTAGCTACGATTTAGCCTTGTTTTGACCATATAAACACCAAGTTTTATTCATCCATGCTAAGTGCACCCTCAACTATGTTTCCCAACATAGTCCAAGTAGGATGGTTCCAAATGTCACTACTAGAAAACTATTTTGGCATTCAAATGACTAGTTCATAGCCTTGATGCCCCTACACTTCCCTAGGAAGTTGATGAGAACTAAATTTTAACCATGGGATATCAAAAATCCTTTTTTTCATGGAACTACTCTTAGGACATGTTGACAAGCGTAGTTTCAGTGTGGATGACAATTGTGGGTAGCATTTGTGGCTACAAGCAGATCAAATCAATACCAAAGTTGGCTAATCTTCACTCTCAATCCACTATGCTATCAATACAAATTATCAGAACCCCAAAAAGACCATAACAAGCCCTAAAACCATAGGAACCATGCTGGGGCATGCCAAAGCCATGTTGGTCAGCATAGTCTTAGTGTGGCTCTAGCATAGTTGCTAAAAGGAATCTTGTTTCAGCCTTCAAATAGCCTCAAAACAACCTCCCCAAGTGCCCAGAGTTTTCCTTAACCCTATAACCTCCCACCATAGCCTAATAAGGCCTAAAATTGGTAGAATGTGATACTGATTAACCCATATTAACTATGTTTTACCCCATGTTACTAACCTTTACATGTTTGGCCTTGTTTCATTTTGTTTTGACTTGGTTTGACCTTGTTATGAATTAATGACCTTCATTACCCTATCATTTGATGTTATTTAGCTTCATTTTCATCATTTTCTTATCATTTGTACCTTGTTCACTCAAATTTTCCTATCATTTAGCATCTTTTAACCTTAGTGAACTTGGTTTGACATCAGTTATGTCATTGAATATTACTATGATCTTGTTTGACCATCTAGAAGATCATTGATGGGGTTTGACCATCATTTGGGCTCCATTTGACCTCATTTGTCATCATTTGACTTGATTTCATGCTAGTTGGCCTTTGGTTTACCTCGTCTACCTTATCTTATCCCCAATGATCCTTGTTAACCATGTTTTAGCCTTGTTCGACATCATTTGATGGCATTTGACCATCATTAGACCCTCATTTGTCCTCGTTAAACCATCATTTGGACTCATTTAACTATTATTTGACATCTACTTGGTCTTATTTCATGTTTTTTGGCCTTTAGTACATCTTACCTACCTTGCCTCTCCTTTTATGATCCCTTTTGACCATGTTTTGACCTTGCTTAACTTTAGTAGATGAGGTTGGACCATCATTTGGCCTTTACTTGATTTCATTCAACCATCATTTGGCCTTCATTTAACACTATTTAGCCTTTGTTTCACCCTATTTATTTTAGCCTACCTCTTACAACATTTATTAACCTTGTTTGAAGCTTGTTTGACCATTGATGTAGCATGTTTTAGCTTATCCATGCATAATTTTTAAAGTATTTTATGTTATTCTGGCGTTATTTGCTCATTTTATCACACAAGTGTTGCTTGATATGCTTATGTTTGATATGCAGGATTGGAGTATGGACACCTTGAGGAAAATCAATTTACCTTTTAGCCAAAGTAGAACACATGGTGATGTTAAATGATTCATTGATCTCAATCACTTAAACTTGAGCCTAAGATCCCAATTGCCCACATAGCCTCAATAGAGAAACTTGTTGAATTGCTAGAAAACCTAGTTAAAACCCTTGACCTTGAGGCTGATGACATTGCCAAAGAGTCTTTAGTTGAGGTTCCTCTCACCGCACACAGTGTGAGGAGAAAACACTGAAACTAAGTTTCTCACTAGAATCTCAATAGGCTCAAGAAACCATCAATGTCCTCCAAGACAACATTAAGGCCTTTGCCTAATCATATGAAGATATGCTAGGTCTTGACCCATGTCTGGCACAACATAACATCATACTCGACCCTAGTATCAAACTTGTTAAGAAAAAAGTTTGTAAGATTAGACCAAATTTAGCCTTGGTAATTCATGATGAAATCACGAAACTAGACTAAGCTAGTTTAATTCAAGCTATTTATTATGCAAATTGGGTATCTAACATAGTGGTAGTCCCTAAGAAAACAAGAGTATATGTATCTCTATTGATTTTCAAGACCTAAATAAGACAACCATCATAGATGATTTTTTCTTGCCCAGTATTGACCAACTTATTGGGACTATGGCTGGACATTCCTTGTTATCCTTCATGGATGGGTTCTTGGGATATAACCAAGTTAAGATTAACTTGGAGCATCAACTTTATACAATCTTCATGACCCCTTGGGGAACATTTTGTTACACCATGGTGTCCTTTAGTCTAGAGAATGTAGGCGTGGCTTATCAATGAGCAATGATGTATACATTTAGTGATTATATGGTAGGATTGCTTAATGACTATGTGGATGATATAGCTGTGTAGTCCAAAATGGTCAATGACCATGTGCATGACCTTGAACTAGTGTTGAAATGATGTCTTAAATATGAGCTTAGGCTTTATCCCAAGAAGTGTGTCTTTGGTGTCCAAACTAGTAAGATGTCTGGCTTTGTAGTATTCAAAGTGGGAATACAGGTTGATCCTGATAAAGTTAAGGCCATATCCAACTTCACACCACTAACTAACCTTAAGGAGATTCGTAGACTACAAGGTAGATTACAATTTATTTGTAGGTTCATCACTAGGCTTAGAGGTAAATTACAATCCATGCAACACTTGCTTAAGAAAGAAGTTTTCTATGAGTGGACAGTTCACTCCCAAGAAGCCTTTGAAAACCTTAAGCAGACAAAACTATCCATGGTCTATCTATTATAAAAGGATAAATCTTCTTACATCTACCTTACTATCTCTGACACATCCATTATCTCTCTACTTTATTAGAAACAAGATGATGGAGCCAAGTTTCCTATATACTACCTAAGCCATGCACTAATTTCTTATGAGTCTCAATACACCAAAGTGGAAAAGTATTGTCTAGCCCTCATCTTCTCATTGAAGAAGTGAAGATACTACCTCTTTAGAAGCCAAGTCAATGTCATTTCCAAGGACAATGTGCTTAGAGCCATAATGACCATTATCTATGAAAGTAGTCATATAGCTAGTTGGAAAGCCATAACAACCAAGTTTGACCTTCATTACATCTCTCAAGCCTTGACCAAAGGCCAAGCTATAGCCACACAACTTATGATTTTCTTGGTAGAATACCATATAGCCATTGACCCTAAATTTTTTGATGAACATCTCAACATTATTAGTGAAGTACCCGAGGGCTATGAGGCAATTACTTACTTTGATGAAGCTTCAACTACTCATGGGGCCAATGTTGCTACCATCATAACATAACCTTTTTATGAGATCCAACCCTTCACCTACCATTTTAAATTCCCTTATACCAACAACGTTGTGGAGTACGAAGGATTGATAAGGGAAATGATGGTAGCTCGTGACCAACGAATCAAATTCCTAATGATAAAGGATGATTCATAACTCATGGTTAACCAAGTAATAGAGGCTTACACCTGTAAAGCCAAACATTTGCAACTCTATTGTGACCTAGGTAAGAAACTAAAGTAACAATTTATAGAAATTAGTATCCAGCATATACCTTGAATCAAGAACATGTTAACAAATGTCATTGTGACCTTAGCCATAAATGTTATGCCCAATGTGTTTAGCTAGTTACCCTCCTTAATCATGAACTATGATATTCCCATTATGTTAAACATTGAGGTTAACTTTATAGCCTTTGTCAACACTACTCCTCAAAAAAGTATTAGAACAATATAAAGTTTTACCGAATGCATGGTGAATCTCCACAAGGCCTGACTACTTCTCAAAAAGATGCATGTAAAAGATCAAAATGGTATGTCAATATAGGCAATAACACATTATGTCGATGGTCCTATGATGGTGTATTTTTAATGTGCTTGTGCGAAACTAAAGCTTGCACAGTCCTTAAGCAAGTTTATGGGGCATATAGGACCTAGAGCCATGGCCATGAAGATTAGGTGACTAGGCTATTACTAGCCCTATATGGAAAGTGACTACCTACAAAAGGTTAAAACTTATGATACCTATCAATGACATAGCAACTTGATACATGTGCCACCAACTGAGTTACACACTACCCAAATAACTTGGCCACTTCAACGATGTGGACTCAACATTATTAGATCCATAATGCCTAAGTCTTTCATAGGGCATAGCTTCATTATCACTACAACTACAACTAAATACTTTACAAAGTGGTTGAAGTTATTTTCTTCAGAAAAAAAAACATCTGAACAAGTTTGTAAATTTATACTTAATAACATAGTAGCCCATTTCAACATACCTTTGATTAGAGTCACAAATAATGAACCATAATTTAGTAGTTGAGAAACGCAAGCCTTTTTTCAAGACCTATGTATCAAACACTCCTTTTCATCATCATATTATCCTCAAGCCAATGGACAAGATGAAGCTAGAAATAAGGCCATCATAAACTTTCTTAAAAAGATGCTAAAAAATAGTAGACACAAGTCGCATGAGTGGCTTGTCCATGCACTTTGGACCTATTGAACTACCTGTTGAACCACAACTAGTGTAACCCCATATAGCCTTGTTTATGGAACAAAAGATATTTTTCCTTTTGAATAGTAGGTTCCATTACTTAGAGTGGCCATATCGAACTTCATCAATGATAAGCAAAATAAGGAGCTCTGTACCATTGACTTCAATTTGATGGAGGAGCAATAGATACAAAAGCTTATTCAAATTGAACAATACCAAGAGAGGTAGAAGCAATAGCATCACCTTGACTAGAATAAATAAAAGATCAAGGAAGGAGACTTGGTCCTCAAGGCTATCCATGAGCATGTGGAAAAATTCTCAGCTAATTGGGAAGGGCCTTTTTTGATCATCATGACCTATGGCAATGGAGCCTTTAGAGTGATATACATGGATGGGAATGAATTGGCCAATCTAGTTAACCATTCCTATTTGA
The DNA here is from genome assembly GCA_015680685.1 of Gnetum montanum. Lineage (NCBI taxonomy): Eukaryota > Viridiplantae > Streptophyta > Gnetopsida > Gnetales > Gnetaceae > Gnetum > Gnetum montanum. The sequence continues at coordinate 38,786 of MNCI01032706.1, read as the reverse complement.
AGCCTTATTACATCTAACATAATCTTCTTTAAAAGTACAAACCAATAGGTCACATCAATAGCCCTTACACTGAATAACAAGCGAGCCTACACAAGCTTTCTCTATCTCTCTATTTTGCATAATGAATGAACTATAAGCCTTGTAAATTTGATGCACAATGCATAAATATCTATATGTTGTAACAACTATGAACTATGGTGACTTGGTTTACTAACTTTTTAGTGTGGTCCTATGCATCATATTGTAATAACATGTTTTCTTTCTATTATTTTCTTGTTCTCTTGGAGTTGTGCTTGCAAGATGAAGCTTGAAGTCATTGCAAAGGTGCAACTCATCATGGTAGCAAGTCACCACATGACCTCAGTGTGCAAGATTTGATAAGGTTATCCCATCATACCAAGAGTACTTATTTCACATCATTTTCATTACTATTTCTTAAGCGTAATCCCATAACCTAATTATGACCTTCCTTGCCATAAACAATAATGATGACTGATGTTTGATGCTCATGCATTATGGCCATGTGAGATTTCCTTCATCATGCTCTACCCTCAAGTAAATTGAATGTAACACATCTCACTCAATGGGAAAACCAAATCAAACCTAGTCTTGGTAAGAAAACCCAATGAAGGTTTTACGCTATAAAAAATGAAAGGGGGGAGTGGGGGGGACGCAAATTGCAAAGAAGCCAAAAGGTTGATGAAGACCAAAAGATAAACCAATGACTCCAAACAAGCAAAAGGAAGAGCCTGATAGCCAAAGAAACCTTAAATCAAGGTGTTGATTCCTCAAAAACATTACCAAGTGATTGACACTTCGAATCATGAAGCATGAAGACTCCATCAATTAGACCAAAATCTCATCACCATAATCATAATATGATGTCAATATTTGGAACTCATTATTAGCCTTATGATAAGTTCCTCATGATCAAATATAGACTTTAACCTACATCATCTTGTTGTAACCTTATCTTATCATCACAAGCACTCTTTGTCATGGTTTGACACTATGGAATCAAGCACAGATAGGAAACATTAGTGATGGTCTTGCAGTGGTGTTTGGTATTCTTTGTCGATGTCTCTTGGGTCAATCCTTCAAACATCAACAAAGAGGGACCAATGAAACATCACCAAGAAAATTCATGTTGCAACCTTTTTAGCATTATAACTTTTACCACAACACTTGAGGCTAGATTTTCATTGTAAGAATTGTGAGGTTTGTAGCCCATGCTTTACAATCTTACATAAAATTTTGGGGCTGAAAAATGCCCCATAAGTTATCATAGCCTTACCTCCCAAGTGGAAAAATGTAATACCATGTCTATATTTGGGCTTGGAAAGGCTAAAATTGCATTGAGACTACCCAATTTGGCATTTTCATGGGTTTTATGTTGGACATAGCCTCAACTATGCTAGAACTACCTACACCCAATGTTGGGGTTGTAGGCTTTTCATTTTCCTAGCAATGGCTAGCATAGTTTCCATAACCTTTAGCATGGATGACACAAGGTCAACATTGAAGTTGTGGCGTTTTTATTTTTTTTTTACTCCCTAAGAGTTTCTTTCATCCATAAAATTTGTGCACAACAACTTCCAGCTAAAATGTACTTGGCTTTTTCCATGGAAAGTATAGTGGATGTTTGCTTTTTGGTTGTTGATGAGTGGTAAGTACCCCTACGCCCAACCATATGCATCACAAGTGTTCACACATGATCTAGTTGAATTTTTTGGATGGGACTAGTTTTGGCATCTAGATTGTTAAGCATTAATTGTAGGATTTTGTCTTCCCACTCAAACTAGTGGTAGCTTTGTCACATATGGTTTAGTCCAAAGTGAGGCATATGATAATTGATATTATTTTGGCCTTATGCTAATCTTGACAATAATGGAAAAATTAATTCTTTAATCTAACTAAAAAAAAAGGTAAATCTAAACTAGCCTAAAGCAATGAGCATTTAGTCCTAGTTTACCATACACATCTTGGGCTCATGTAATTGTTATTGGGTTATCAAGCATTATGCTACTAGATGAACCAAGCAATAATACTACTGGGATTACCACAAAATTACACTTAAACACTTGAAATCAATCATACTCATTCCACTTTACTAATGAACAAGAAAGTAAAGTACTTAAAAACGTAAATGAGTAAACTAAAAAAATAGTAAATTTAAACTAAGTGGATGCTGTAATGATGAAAAGCAATCTCAATCTTTATTTTTGAACATGAACTATTCCTAAGTACACTTCATACAAATAAATATTTCATACAAGTGCTCAACACCACACTGCGAGCATTTACTCTATTGCTAAAACTATGAAAACAAACTACAAGAATCTACCTAAGGATGGAATGAAACTTCTTTGGTTTGTGTGCCCAAGTGCTATATCTATAGGCACACATACATCTTGCGATATTGGATCTATGGTGATGTAGCTTATGCTACAATATCAAATATGTGACATCATAGATACGATATCATAGTTATGATATCATTGGTGGAAAAAAATTAACTTTTTGTCAAATAGATGCAATATAGCATTAGTGATATTGCATCAGCAATATCCCAGCCAACTAATGATTCATCATACCCCCATGACTAACTAAAAACTCATCCTTGAGTGAACAAAAGAAGGAACAAGTTCCTTACAAAATATTGGAAAAGTATGAAATTATTAATTGACTCTAACTACTGACTAACTTTGAGTGCTACAGTGGTATGTACAAAAATGATACAGTTACATGAAAAAACAAAAAAAAAATTAAGGTGCCTTTATGTAGTTTATATTTTATGCAATTGTGGCTCTTCCATCAGCTTCTTCCATTTGTTGTTAGGCTTCTAGAAAGTTTCTCCTCTTCTATCCCTGTCTTCCTTTTTTATATGTCTTTTCTATTGAGTATGGCACAAAGACTCCTTCAAGTTTCACTATAGCATCAACCTCTTTATTCTAACAAAATTTTTAGGCTTCTCCTAAGTTCCATTCATTGTTGCTCATTAGTGTGGGTCATAATGGAGATGCTTGGAGTTGTGTCTTCACTACTTTTATAGCAAATTTCATAAAGGTGCCAAAATTCAATGTCACAATGATCGTGGACATGATTGATCTTCTTGGATCGCCTGGAGGCAATTCGATGATAGCATGAGGCACTATCCTTGTGTAGGTGCTTGTGGAATTTCTGCCTCTCATTAGGCTGAGTACTCTGTAGTAGGAGTTTCTTGATGAATTTTGTTTGATTGAGCCTCCTTCTCTGCATGTTTTGCTTGCAGGGTTTGTTCCCCTGCTTGGCCTCTCCCACAACCTTTTATTATTTTGCTCTTGTTTTGTGAAGGTCCTCCTTCTAGTATCCTCTTTGAGGCCATTTGCAATCAACAAGGATTTCAAATTATTATGATGTTCGTATCAATTCTTAATAGTTCTTTACCTTTCTCATACCCTTGATTAGATCAGGTTCTTATCTTATTACGATTGCAAAATTAGAAAAAATTTTAAAAAGAAACCCCTTAGCTGTTATATCTTTTAGTTAATTATGACCTTCTATCATTTTTCTTACATATTATGGCCTAAAATAGTTGATATGGTCTATTAAGAGTTTTATTTGACTCTTTCTGGCCTTAGTTTGACTTATTAACTTTAAGGTTCTTATTATCTCCTTGTACTTACCCTTTATAATATCTTTTGGGTGTTAGGAATTTGTGGCTCAAATTTTTTCAAATTTTTGTTTGCTTATATTATGCAATGCATCTCCCCCCACCCCACAACTAAGTTGACTACTCCAAAATAAATAGGATTGAAGAATTTGTGGAAATGGGAGCTACAAGGATGAAGTTATGATCTTTGGAAGCTAATGTGCAAGAGTCCTAAAAAAATTACAAAACCTCTCTTGTTGCAAAATGAGGAAGTGAAAAAATTTTACTAACTCTAGTGCGTATATAGACTATTTTAATATGTGTAACACCATAGATCAAACATTATAGAAATGACATCGTAGGTTCCTACGACATTGTAACTATGACATCATCATTAAAAATTTTAAATTTTTCATTAATTTTTCTTGGAAAAAATTGAGCCATGAGTGATGCACATTTTCAACAATTTAGCATTCAAGGTTCATGAAGAAGAAATCTTGAGAAACGAAAGTTTATACTATGGATAAGAAGGTTCATGAAGAAGGAATCTTGAATTTCTAATGTATGGATAGATTATTAGATGATATGGGAAGTTTATTAGATGTTTCATAAGGCACAAGATGATGTGAAATTGNAATTTTTCCAATCTAGCGATACTAACATGTGTGTTTTGCTAAACAGGTATGTCTTACATTTAATTCCTTGAGTGCCTAAGGACACTTTTAGATGTGGTTATACAAGGGCACANACTTTCTAGTGACATTGCATTGTTTCATCTCTAAGAGTTACAACCAAAGGCTACCACTGTTGCAAGGAGCATTACCACTTGGTGTATTGTCCAAGGGAGGATTTTATTCATTGCACTCTTTATTATTATTATTTAGATTCTTGAGAATTTTCCTACCTTCAAGCATGGGTAACATGTATTTCCATTGGGACCCCTAGAAATTTATTCTGTGCATGAGTTTTATTTTTTAACTATGTTAACCTTACCAGAGGACTACCTTCAATCTTGGGTAACATATATCTCCAGTGACATGGTAAGGCAGCACTTATTGTACTCTTACTTCCATTTTTTGTTAGATCTACAAGGATATAATACTTCCTTAGCAACAGGATAGAAGTCACAATAGCAATCTAAGAAAATCCACAAATCCCCCTTGATGTCACACCCTTTACATTTCCACTTAGTCCTTGACTTTTCTATCTAGCCATAATGATCATAGATTTATTCTTAGTTTTATGATGGAAAGAATATCATTATGGCCATGGTAAGAACCTCTTATTATTAGAATGGATGGATGGATGTTGTGGTCTCATTGTATAAACAATCAATTCCTTATGATTTGATAACATAGCAAAATCTTCGTAGCATTAGGCTACATCTTGCCTTTATTTGTCAGATGTCTTATTTGTAGTGAATATTATGTACAAAATATTTGAAAAATAAAGTATTAAAAAAATGGAAAATATTGTAAAGATTGCGAAAAAGTGTAAAGAATGAAAAATGTTTAAAGAATTGAAAAATGTGAAAGGATTGAAAAATGTAAAAGAATATGAAAAATTGAAGAACAAAAAAGTATAAAAGAATAAAAAAAATGTCAAAGAATGTGAAAAATGAAAAGAATTGTAAAAAAAATGGGAAATTAACTTATTAATTCCAAAATTAAAGTAAAGTATCTTCCCCATGACTAAATTCATGGGTGAGTATTCAGAAAATGCTCCCTAAATCTCTTGGGTCATACATTGTAGGTGGTTCACTACCTAATGTAACTTTTCAATTATCATCCCATATAATTTTAATGGTAGTGGAGTTATGATCATTTAAGTCCCTATTTTCTTTTCCCTTTGGTGTATGACTATGAGTTAATTGTTTCATTTTTTGGCCCTTAGTTGGAGTCATTTTCTTAGTTTGGGAATTAGTAAGTGTTTCAGATGTTTCCATGCATGTGTTAGATAGTTGTTGGTTCTCAATTAGTGGCCACAAGGTGTCTTGGTTTGGTGGCCTTTGCTCTTTTGGTTGCATACACTAGTTGTTTATTGTTGTTGGTGTGGACTGGAATGGTAACTGTGTTGATGTTTTGAAGTGTCGATCCACAATTGCACCCTTTTCTTTCAACAATAATGCATGGAATTGCCTGTCTCTCCACAATGATAGGTTTATCTATTGTGTTTTGCACTCAACTAGTAATGGGTGTTGGCTCTTTATTAGGATTGGGAGACATTATTTTGGTAAGGAAGGGTGTTGCATTAGGTCATCCTTGTGTTGGTTTTAATGAGTTAGTAGGTCTATGAGTTTTGTGACCATGTGAGGAAACAATCCTAAAGAAAGAACATTTTCAAGACTTTTTTTCAAATATACTAACATTATAATTTACTTATATGTTCATATCTTCCATTGATGTTGTGGTGTCAATCCTCCCTATGTTGTTGGCAATGACATATGGTGGAGGGAAGTACAAGAATATTGAGGTTATAGAGGATGAGAGGTTTGAGATGGTGATCCCACAAGGGATGATGTAGGTTGATGATATTTAGGAGAGTGATAGTAGTGATTTGAGGTAGAGGAAGTAGGATGATTTGGAGAAATAGGTTGTTGAACATAATATATGTACAAGTCTGGCTAGCAGTAAGGGTAGTGCTAGTTTGATAATGGCCTTCCCTACGACTGTGGGTTTTGCCACTGCATTTGATAGTAATGTTAAGGCTAGTAAAAATTCCCACTAGGATAGTACAATTGGTTGTAGGACTTTCTATAATTGCCTTTTGAGTAAGATAATTTCCTAGGAATTTTCTTTTGCATGAACTTGGGATTCAAAGTAAAAGCCCAATACTCATGTAGATGGAACATGACTGTAAAATAGCCCTTTAGATGGTCATATAAGTAGATGTCGCATCCATCATTCTTTTTTATGGTTGAGTCTTAGCATCTTCTCCTACAAATATTTTTCCTTTTTCCTAATAAGTGTTCCTACATGTTTCTTTGTTCTTTTTCCTCGTCTTGCTCTACTCACTATATTCTTGTTTCGTTAATCTCTCCTCTATGGTTTTCACATGGGTCATAACTTTGCCATTTATCAACTTCCACATCTTATATATCCTTACTTCAAGCTCAAAAATATACTTTGTATTAGTAGGGTTTGTTGTGAAATCACCTGATCAAGGGCTACCTCTTTTTCCTCATCATAGATATGACCCTCTTCTTTTGAAGAGTTGGATCCCAGTTATATTCCTCTACATTCACTAGTTTACATAGCTCTCCTTCTTTTTCCACCCACTTGATTAGTGTTTATATCTGATGGGCTTTTAATTCAAACAACCAAGCTTGGACATAAATCCCAAGGGTCTCTCCTGTTTGGTTAGGGAGTCCATCTATGATGTGGAAAAGCTTCTCTTCTTGAGAGAAATCATGGCCTAGACATCTATGTAGTAGTGAATAGTATCTAAGGCCACTTCCAAGGATTCATGTTTTTCTTGCATCAATCCTTGGATTTTTTTCCTCAAATTGGACACTTTTGCATAGGTTTAATATTTCTCATTTAAGAGTTCTAGCATTGTGAACCACTGATGGATTGAATCTAGTTCCAACAATCTATACTAACTGATGAGCGGCTAGGTACCCCTATGCCCAACCATGCAAATCACGGGCGTTCACACACGACTCAGTTGAATTCCGTAGACTGTAAGTACTTAACATACATCAGACCTCTAACTAGCAAAATCCTTTGTTAGAATGGTCGTTGTCTTCTCAACCTCACTTGTGAGTATATAGTGGCAATGATTAAGTGAGATTGAGGCAACTGATTTTTATAGTTTTTACTTTATCTTTTGGCATCTAATTAAGGTACATAAAGTAAGGAATGAAATATTATCTAACCTATAATTATCCTAATCTGTATCTTAACTATTCCTAGCATAAGTATCAGATCCCATCTTCCAAGCACGTCCTGAGCATTTCCTAACCACTACTGGGTTACTAGACATTAGGCGTCACTAGGTTACTAAGCGTTGGATTTACGTTCGAGATGGTCGTACTTATGGTTTCTATGAACTATAAATGAGTGATAGCAATTAACTAGTAATAAGAGAAACTTAAGTAATTATCAAAGCATAGAAACATTAAACTATTAAATGCAATAAATGACTAAGTCCAATTGCTACAAGGAATGCTTGAAAGCTTGTCTTTATTACCGTTCACGCCAATGGGCTCAGATACATCAATGCTCGAATAAAGAGCCAGACACCTTCTTTACACCTACTGCGTTCACTTGGAAAATATTCTATCTCCTACGGGAACAAACTGCAAGATCTTCACTACAACTGACAAAAAGATGTCTCAATGAGGTAGAAGGCGCTCTTATTTATAGATCAAAATAGGCACCGCGTAAATGGGGCCATGTCGATGCATGGAAGGATGTGTCGATGGGGCCGTGTATACGGGACCCCGTATACAGGGCTACCAACAAACACTTCATCATACCCCCACGACTAAGTAAAAACTCGTCCTCGAGTTCCTCTTACAATTTGGAAGGTATGGACTTTTATTTACAACACACATGACTTGACACACACATGACACTACATCAATTTTACCAAGTACCCGAGTGTACAAAGAAAGGAAAATTACAAAAATGATGGTGTTCAGAGACAAACTTAAACATCCTGCTGGTCCTAGACTCTCTACTACATGGAAGGATGCAAAATTTGTTGGAGAAGATCACACCGTCCCTGGAGGCGGTGGTTCCAACGACCCTTCACTAGCCTCTGGCCCATGTGGCAGTGGTGGTGGCATGAATGATGGTTATCCCATAGCGGCTACAACTTCTGGAGGAAACTAGAAAGCCTCTAAGAGGGCCCTCATCTTCTCTTCTTTGCTTCTGGGATTGTTCACAGTCCAGGAAGCTTCGCCAATGTGTGCTAGAGTTGGAACCTCCCAAGGGCATGGTAGCGCTAGGAAGAGTTCTTTCAAGTTGATGAACCAGGCTACAAACTGTTTTCGTTTGATGTCAAACGCTTGGATTGATGTCTGCAGCTGCTAGTAGTTAGTCATCTGATGGGCCAAGTTCTCCATGATTGCGCGTTGGCCTTCAAAACTTGTACGAGCTTGCTATTTTCAATTTCTACTTTGTCGCTTTATGCACTTGGAACTCACCCTCATATAAAGAATACAAGGCGACCACCTGCTTCTCCAATTTAGACCATGGTCTCCCAACTGTGAGCATGGACAAGTTTGCATAGCAAAGGTTGGTGAGCTTCATATACTCTGTCATTTCTTCAATCTGCAGCTCCTTGAGGTGGATTTCAGCCTGATTGTAGGCATTCAACCCATCAAACATAGGTTGCCATACTTCACCTCCTTCTTGGAGCTGCTGGAGCACTTGGTTCATTTTGGCCTTCGTGACTTAAATCTGCTTCTCATTTACTTCATTTTGCAGTTCCACTTAGTCCCTGTAATGATTCTTGATTTTTTCCAACTTCAGGGCCTCGTTCTTCCAAGCGGCAATTTCAATGGCAGATTTTTGTCACAAAGCCTGAACCTCCTCCATGAACAGATTTCAATTCTCAGCTGCCAAACTTCTCACATCAGTATTCACCCTAGCTAGCTCTTTCTGCTATTGGTGGATAAAGTTTTTCATGTGCTCATTTTCCACACCAACATTACGCAGGCGATGAACCTCCGTGGTCAACCTAATGTTCTCTTGGCGAACCTCCGTCAAGTCCTTGTTTAAAGTATATACCTGAATGTTTACCAAGGACTTATCGAAGATCACTGACTCTCTCTCATCCTCAACTATCTAAAGTTTGAGCTAAAGATGTTGAAAAGCTTCATCTCTAGTGATTTCACGGTTGAGGAGAGCTAGATCGGCAAGTTGGGTTCTTAGTTGGGATACTTCTATTGCCAAGTGTTGACAAGCGGCTTGAGCAGTTTCAAGTTGCCCTTCCAAAATGAGGCTCTTACCCCTTTCCAAAAGCAACTCCGATAGGGTTGCAGTGATGTTGTCTGGAAGGTCAAAGACATCCGGAAGCGATTGCCCGGTTCCCACCAGTTGGTCCAAGAATTCCTCATGTTGCACTGCATTGATCTTGCTACGTGAGGTTCCAACAGATGCCTGTACATCTTGAAGTCCATGAATATCTGGTATAGGTGCTACTGGTGCGTTGAGAGCTGTAGCAATTGTATCAACAACCACTTCAACCATAATCTCCTGTCCTTGGTGCTGCATCACCAAGACTATTGCCCCTTCACCATCTTCCAAGTGTACCGAGAAGGTAGTAGCATTCCCAGATATTTCTGGAAATAGCTGCTAGGTTAATACTATTACCTCTCGAACACTAGGATTTTTCCTTGCTGGTACTTGCATTCGAGTGGTGGAGAACATTGGCCCTACTCTTTCCAACAAACTGACTGATCGAGCCACTTGCTCTAGGTGGCTCATTGCAAGGCAATAGACCAAAGGGTCTTCCCCTTCACTAGTCCTACCATATTGCTCTTGCTAGCTCAAGAGCGTTTGTCAGATCTCATGAATGTGTTCTAAAATAGTTTGCGAACCTGACCTTGTTGTTTGCACAAGTGGTGGAGGTGGTTGATGCTTCTCCTCTGTCTACATCGTGGCTGGAGTCCTATCTTTCATCATTTCACGTCATGAGGTAATCGAGACGTGTTGAATTGTGTCATTGGTGTATCGTGCTATCCTTGCTCATTTGCATAACTTTTTGATTAAGCAGGGAAAGAGGAGAGCTCGTCTTCCATGTTTGCTTTCGACGAACCTTTTTTTAATTTCCAAAAATAGTAGCTGTGGAAGACTCATCGAGAACTTTCCACTTAGAGCAGCACATGCACGAATGGAGAAGGCTATGATTTTGCTGGGTCTTACCATTGGATTTAGGTGGTAAGATGCAATCTTTGAATATACCCTCTCCACTGTGGTTAGAGAGCCAAACTCCTTATGGTCTATCCCATAGCACTGCCTAATCCACTACCTTTTTACCTCAAGGTCTACTTGTTTTTTAACCTCCACCACATCTACTCTGGTCACGAGCAACCCCAGAGCTTACGCTATTACCTTTGAAGAGTAAGAGACATAAATGTCTTTGATCCTTACTCTAGACCCTGGTTGTCGATTCGTCCAGAATAGATAAGTCTCTCCTAAGTACCATTCACCATTGGTTGTGATGATTGGCTACATCAAAGAGTTTTGCAGTTAAAGCCTCACATCTTTTGGTGCTTTTTCAAGAAATGGTCCAAAGTTTAGCTCTCGGAGGACCATCCGTTGCACTTCTTGCAGCTTGATAGCATCAAGGTGGGCTTGGGTCACGGTGACTTCAAGCTGTGGTGCTATCCCCAGAGTTTCATCTCTCTGCAATTGCTTGCTAGGCATCTCCTCTTCAAGAATCTAATGGACAAATTCCACATTAGGTCCTTCACAAAGGGGGCTAGTAGCATGAGAGCCCTCCATGTGCTTTGGTTATTACACGCATCATCCCCTTCCTATTCGTGGACGCTTGTCCCTCAATTGTGATAGTACTTCGCCCCTTGGGTGCCTTGGTTTGGGTGCCATCTGCAATCAAACATAACCACCCATTAGACTGTGCATAAGTAGCTCAAGATGGTCCTTGTACACCTTCTCAATTTGACTAAGTTATGTTGTTGGCATGGGCACTTCATTAAGTCCCCTGAAGTGTTAATGTATGGGTTAAAGCCAAAAACAACAAGGGATGAGTTGAAGTTTAAATGGTTATTTTTGTTTCTTCCCTTAGAGGTGAAAAGTCTTATTTAACTAACTAATTAATTAATTAATTAACTACACATAGGCTTCACCCCCCCACGACTAAGAGCATACCTTTGGTTGCTTAAAAGGGCAAGGATCGGTTGATGCGAATGTGCGATAGAATGTAGGTGCTTAGGGAAGAGTTAGGTAGAAAAAATGGCAAAATCTCCCCCCAATTTGGATTCCAAATGATGAAAAATGTGAAGCGCAATGGCCCTATATATAGGGGTTGGGCACTGTGTCGACGGGGCCGCGTATACATAGGGGTGTGCACCCATTGACCAACATTGACCAGCATATAAAAAGCTCAAAAAGATGAATTTAAAGAACCAAATTAGGGCATTTGAAGAGCATGAGAGGCTCAAAACACAACTGAGGACAATAGGAAGGAGAGTGGAGCTAACAAAGAGTCAAAGGGAGGAAAACATGGTGAGAAAGAACTCCGAGGGAAAGAAATCGAGTGATGGGTAACATGGAAATAAGCCGCCAACAACCAAGAGGATGGGAAACTAACAAACAGCACCGAGAATACACAAGTAGGTCCTTCCTAGAGTAGGTAGTAGCCTTTGTAGCCCTTGCATATCCCCAACATCAGGGTACATGGGCCCTGGGGCAAAGGAATGGTGATCGTAATTTAATACTCCCATCCATGAGAACCTATCGCGACATGAGAAGTTCAAAGGACTCATGACGAATGATCAAAACATAAGACCAGCAATGAGGTGAGTCAGGGAGAGAAATGGATGGAGAGAGAGAGGGGTGAGAGTGGAATTCCAATTATCGGTCATATGAAACCCCGTGTGAAGTTATGGTTAAGTGACCCAATAGGACCTTGCCTAAGTTCAGACCCAAAACCATCCACATCCAGTGACGTCGCAACAATCATGCGAAGACTCGTCCACCCCCCAAGTGGACAGGAATGCACCCATAGAGAACCACCACTCCAACAAACATGAGAGGAAGGAAGTGAAATAGGACCAAGTTAGAGGGGACGAAGGGAGTCCCATAACTAGTGCATGTGGCCTGGGAGAGGCAGTCTAAGGGGTGTGCTTTGAATCCTCATGTTTTTTTTATGAGGACCACACCATGCAAGGTCAAACTGCCAAGGAGCTTCCTTGTAGAGAAGGACTTGGAGTGGAAAGAAATCCATAAGGGCACTCCCACCACTCAAGGGGTAGAAGAGGATGATGAATGTTGCATTCCCCTTGAAGTCATACTTGATTCAAACCATTAGGTCATCCCTGAGTCTAGGAACTACACAAGTCACATATTAATTATAATGTTTTTAAGTGAAATGGGGTCTCATGTTTCCAAGAATTGAAAAACCATAGAGTGGATGAATGGGTGAATGACGTGGACTCATTGCCGATATTATGAGGTGAAAGTAGATGCAAAAACCAAGAATAGCCATGCAAGGATAGGAGCGAGGTAAAATAAGTGGCTATTTTTAGTGACCCACAACGAAAACCATCTGTGCCAAACCTAATAACAATAAGACAACCTATTAGCGCTTAATTCGAACCGAAACACACACATACTTATAAAAAAACAACAACAAAGAAATGGAAAAATAATTAAAGGAAAAATTAACAAGAATTGGCAAACGTATGAACGATGTTGAAAAACAAAAAAGTGTAAAACAAAAAATTCCAAAAACAGTGAGAAGCATAGTGGAATGGATCAGCATGGAAGGCGGTCTCCCCCATGACTGGGTGGAAAGGAGGAGATGCAAAATATGGAATGAGGTTGTCTTGATGATGATGAGGCAGTATCCCTAGTTAGGTGGAGCCAACAGAAAGGTTTGAGTTCCAAGGGCTCTTGTTTGAAGCTTTTAGGGATTTGCAACTTTTCCCAGTCTCCATGGTCATCAACAATGGACACTTGTTGATGAACCTCTTCCAAATGGTCCATGCTTTTGATGTGGATGCTTACAAGCTCCTCAAAGGGTTCCATGCATAATGTGCTACTAGCAGAATTAGTTATCAACCATTGGGTGCCTTCTTGAGTTGTGGTTTCTACGTACAGGCACTGTTGAACTAACGATTCTTTGGTACACCGATTGCATGTTTGAATGGATGTCTGCTTGGTGGACCATAACTGATGCACATAATTGCACCCTAAGTAACTATACATGATGCATGTAACATGCTTCTTCTCAATCTTTCCAAAAGAATTTTCCTTTGAAATTTCAAGGGAAAGATCTCGAAGTCCTAGTCTTACATTCACTGTGCTTAGCCAAGCTCTTCCCATTATGATTAGGAAGTTCACCTTGCAATTCTCTATGCAGATGATAAAGAAATCAGTAGGATAGGACCACCCACAAACGATGGTCACAACGTCCTCCACCACTCCCAAGGAGACAATGATGGAATGGTCTACCAGTTCGAGCCTAATGTTTCTCTTCTTTAGCGGGGGCAACTTCCAATTCTTGTACATGTCACGTGAGATCAAATTGACTCCTGACCTCGAATCCATAAGGGCTTGATATGGCTCATTTCTTGCCACCTAGAGATAGATGAGGGGACTTCCCGGATCAGTTATTTTCTGGGGAAGGTGATCTACCTTTATCTAGTCGATCACTGCATGTGTTAGCATGACCATTTGTACATTGAAGGATGTTGGGTTTGAAGCCTACTCAGGCGGTGGAATAGTGGAGGTAGTTTTAGACTTAGAGGTACTAGCCACAAGTGGGTGTGAGGGTGTGCGTACATTATTGGGCCAGAAGAAGGAACATTTTTGTGGTTTGGGTTTCGGTCCATTCGGCTAAGGTGCCAATTGTATGTTGACAACCCTTGTAGCATGGCGTTGCTATGGCTATGATGGAATTTCCCCTTACATAGGTGGAGCAAGTGGTAGCTGAGTGGGATGTTGTGGAGAAGGAGTGGTAGGAGAAGGCGATGGAGGATAGTAAAGATGTGGGCTTTCCCCCCTGGGTGATGTAGATTGTGGTCAGAAATATTCTGGGGGATGGTAATAATTTTGAAATGCAGCATCGCTGAAAGAGTCTCATGGAGAGACTGGTTGCTGAACGTAGTACCCATAGGGATCTAGCTGTCGGTAAGGGTACTGCTGCCTTGGAGGTGGCATTTCCCACACTTGTGGTTGCTGCCACTGTTGGAAGTATTCATAAGGCTATGGTGGTGTTCCACTTAGATAATACCCTTGCTGCTAGTGGAACTACCTTGGGTTACCTTGTGGGTAAGGCAACCTTCAAGGTGTTTGCCTCTATGCCAAGCGAGGATTCAATGCGTACACCCCAGACTCTTGAAGATGTGATACCACAAGACAATACCCCTTAGGATGTTCATATTGGCATATGTCACATTCATCATCCTCCTTGGTGTTAGAGTCTACAACCTGCTCTGCTACAAAACCTTTGCCATTACCCTTATATTGGGAAGGTTTAGCTTCCTTCTTCCTATGCCAATCGTGATCATTACCTTGTTCTCTGGACTCCTTTGCAATTTTCAGCACACTCTGGAATTTTTTGTTCAAAGAGTCCCACATCTTATCAACCTTTGCCGATACTTTAGATGCAAAATTTTGTAAAGGCAAGGTCTTTCAGTTCACCACTGCTTCCAGTGGTGATTCCTCCACCTTGTCACAAAATCAGGCCTTCCTCTTTCTGATGGAGGGATCCTAATTAAATTCTTCTACACTCTCCTTCTTTATAAGTTCCCCTTCCTCCCTGGCCACCTATTCAATGAGGTGCTGCAATTGATGGGCCCTTAGCTCCAACAGTCATCTCTAGGCGTACACGCTAAGGGTCTTTCATGTTTCAAGATGGAGCCCATCAATGATGTGGCAAAGCTGTGCCCGCTGAGAGTAGCCATGACCAGGGCACTGATGTAGTAGTTAATAGTATTTTCTCATGGCTACATCCAAGGGTTCATGATTACCTTACTTCCACCCTTAGATCTGACGTCTCAGGTTCGCCACTCTAGAGTACGTTTGATATTTGTCATTGAAAATCTCAAGCATCATACCCCATCTTTTGATTGATTTCGGTTCCAAGGACTGGTACCAATTTTCTACTTCCTTGATGAGTGTGTGAGGGAACAGCTTCAGCTTTTGCCAATCATTGTCAATGTTCTACAGGGTGTAGGCATCATGGAATGCCTGTAGGTGAGTTTGTGGATCACAGTTGTATCACCCTTCAAATCTGGGAATGTTGTTCATATCGACGCACTTGATCCGGCTATCCTTCACATGCCTACCAGGGACCTGAATTGCCTCAGTGATCTGGAGCATGCTCCGAGTAGCCAACAATGGCTCATCTGAGTTATAGTCCTGCTAAGGGCCATGATGTCTGTGATGATTCCAACTACCCCTCCTTTCATGACGGTGAGCATCACGTGATTGGTCATGCATTTCCTCATGTTGTCCCTTTCGATCCTTTTGACTACCATCCTTTCGCTCCTTTCTACCCCGGTTATGATCAGAGCCTAAACTGGATGAAGGTATAGGAGAGCGAGAGGATGGAGAAGAGGGAGGAGAGTCACCACCACTCTAGTGTCGATCTCCCCCTCTACGCTGATGAAGGCCTCAATCTTCCTGCCCATCCTTGCTATGTGACCCTCCATCCCCTTAAAGATCTTTGTCACTTGGAGGTTTGTTCTGGATGATGGACTAAAGGATCTGCTATCCCAGGGGAAGTTCGACTAAATGGGAATCATGAAAGATGGGTTCCCCATTGTCCTGCAGCCCTTGCAAGAATAAGGGGTTATTGAATTATTTCCCCTTCAGGTCTTCATCTCTTTCTACCTGCTACTAGTCTCATGCTCATTGAGCCTCAGTGGGATGATAGTCCTGGTAATCATGATCCTCCATGATGTACTCCACTCCACGGTCCTGGATGCCTAGTCTACCAAGATTGTGGGATAGCATACTAGGGGCCAATCGGTTGGGTGGTAGTATGATGTTGCCCTCCATATCTAGCCATTGTAGATGCTCATCCTAATGTAGAATGAATGTGAAGTCAGGGACATTCATCGGGATGCTTCTATACCACCCAACATTCTTGTGGCACCAGTGGGTTCAATACATCTCACCTATGAGAAGAAGTCAAATTGGATGTTAGATGATCCATTTAATTAGTGTACCTTACGTTTACTTAAATCCACCTAGCATGCATAAATGTTACTATCATGGGTCCATTCCAACGACGTGTATGATAATTTTACTAAGGTTAGATGATGCATGTAAGACTAACAGTCCTCAACAACGATGCCAATGATGAGTGGCTAGGTACCCCTACGTCCAACCATGCGAATCATGGGTGTTCACACACGACTTGGTTGAATTTCGTAGACTGTAAGTACTTAACATACACCAAACCTCTAACCAACAAAACCCTTTGTTAGAACGGTCGTTGTCTTCTCAACCTCACTTGTGAGTATCTAGTGGCAATGGTTAAGTGAGATTAAGGCAACTGATTTTTATAGTTTTTACTTTATCTTTTGGCGTCTAATTAAGGTATGAAAAGTAAGGAATGAAATATTATCTAACCTATAATTATCCTAATATGTATCTTAACTATTCCTAGCATAAGTATCTGATCCCATCTTCTAGGCATGTCCTAAGTATTTCCTAACCACTACTGGGTTACCAAACATTAGGCGTCACTGGGTTACCAAACGTTGGATTTACGTTCAAGATGGTCGTACTTATGGTTTCTATGAACTGTAAATGAGTGATAGCAATTAACTAGTAATAAGATAAAATTAAGTAATTATCAAAGCATAGAAACATTAAACTATTAAATGCAATAAATGACTAAGTCCAATTGCTGCAAGGAATGCTTGAAAGCTCATCTTTATTGCCATTCATGCCAATGGGCTCAAATACATCAGCACTCGAATAAAGAGTTGGACACCTTCTTTACATCTATTGCGGGCACTTGGAAAATATTCTATCTCCTGTGAGAAAAAACTGTGAGAGCTTCACTACAACTGACAAAAAGATGTCTCAATGAGGCATAAGGCCCTCTTATTTATAGACAGAAATAGGTGCCACGTAAACGGGGCCACGTCGATGCATGGAAGGATGCATCGATGGGGCCGCATATAGGGGGCCTCGTCGATGCGGCCGCGTATATGGGGTCTCATATACACTGTCTAGTAAATGCAGCTACCAACAAACACTTCATCACCAACTTTTAGCTTCATCAACTAGTGCCCTAGGAAAGAGCTTAAGCTTTTGCCACTTACTCTTAATGTTCTACAAGGCACATGCATCATGGAAGGCTTGTAAGTGATGTTGTGGATTAGAGTAATAGCCTCCCACAAATTTAGGAATGTCATTCATATCAAGTCTCTTGATGTGACTCTCTCTTTGATGCTTGTGGGATATTCTAACTACCTCCATTATTTGCATCATGCTTCTAGTAGCCAACAAGGGTTCATCATCATTAGACATGTCATGGTGGTGATTTTTATTTCTATTGGTTTGATTATGATAATCTTGTCTATGCTCACTTTGACGATCTCGTCTATTTCTATTTCTATCTTCATCTTGACCCCTTCGTATATCTCTATGTCTATACCTACATTCATCTTCATTAGAACTAGATGTTGAAGAGGAAGTGGAAGATGAAGAATTAGTAGAATTTCCATGGCTTCTATATCTCCCCCTATGGTCCCTTGATTTATCTCTTCTTGGTTTGCCTAAGGTCCTAGGCCTTAAGGTCCTCCTTATTCTAGCACTTACTCCATCTCCTCTAAGATTTTTTGCATTAGTTGAACATAGTCTTTGAGTGTAGTAAGGCTCTAATTGAGCATATGAAACCCCTACTTATGGTTGTTTACTCCATTTTTCCTTAGTATAGGTCCTATCATTTCTCCTACTAGCGTTTTCATCATATGATGCATTATTGGTCCTATGTGAAGAAAACATGGTTTTAACATTTGTGACTTAATATTTTTTGAAAGATAAATTGTTAATATCTTAACAATGATTGTTTATGATACAACTAATCTAGATAACCAGCACCATCCTTGAAAATGGTGCCAATGATGAGTAGTAAGTATCCCTATGCCCAACCGTACGAATCACAAGCATTTACACATGATTTAGTCGAATTCTATACATGGGACTAGTTTTGGCATCTAGATTATTAAGCATTGATCATAGGACACTATCTTTTCACTCAAACTAGTGGTAGATTTTTCACATATGGTTTAGTCCAAAGTGAGGCATATGATGATTGATGTTGTTTTGCCCTTATGCTAATCTTGATAGGAATGGAAAATTTAATTCTTTAATCTAACTAACAACAAGAAGGTAAATCTAAACTAGCCTAGAGTGATGAGCATCCAGTCCTAGCTTACTATACACATCTTGGGCTCATGTAATCATTATGGATTACAAGCACTATGCTATTGGGAAAACCAAGCAATAACACTACTGGGATTACCAAACAATTACACTTAAATGCTAGAAACCAGCTGTACTCATTCTTCTTTACTAATGAACAAGAAAAGTAAAGTACTTAAAAAAGTAAATAATTAAACTAAGAAAATAGTAAAAACTATGCTAAATAAAATAGTAAAACTAAGTCGATGCTCCAATGATGAAAAACAATCTCAATCTTTATTTTTGAACATGAACTGTGCCCAAGTATACTTCACTCAAATAAAGATTTAATACAACTACTTAACACCACATTGTAGGCATTCACTCTATCACTAAAACTATGAAAACAAACTGAAAGAATCTACCTAAGTGATGAGACGTGACATGCACTGTGCTGCGATATCGCATCTTCTCCTGTGATATTGCGTACGCGATATCGTGGTCTGCCGCCATATCTATAAATAAGAGGCGGCACTCCCTTCATTTCCCAATCCTAGCTAGAAGTAGCGAAGCTCTGGCAGATTGATCACTCCAGAGCTAGAATTTTTCCCATGTGCCCGCAGTAGGAGTCCTAGAGTGAACGGCTCTTTATTCGAGTAGCTTGTAACCTGAACCCAAGTTGTGTACGGCAATAAAGACGAACTTGATTGGATAAACCTTGCAGCACGTGGCTTTATTCATTGTTTTTTATTTACTGCTTTCCTAGTGCGCACAAGTACAACTTGATAACGAGCGTC
>MNCI01032706.1:0-14684 GCA_015680685.1 Gnetum montanum | reverse complement strand
GACTCTTTGAATGTGGGATTGTCAGGGCATTAAGGGCATGAGCCTGCTTTGGGGAGGACCCACTGACATTCCTATTTGGAACATTAGTTAATTTCTTTTCCTTAACATTTTTGCAATTAATTAACATTTTTGTTCATTTCCATCATGGCATCTCTTTCCCCGATGCCATAGTTGTCCCTTTTTACCTATCTTTCCTACTCCTTTTCGTTCTCCATTCTAACGCTACCGGAGGTTCGTGATTAGTCATGGGGGTATGGGGGCCTGATTTTTTGATTTTTATCCTAAGCCCCAGATTTTTTCGTTTTTCTTCCTAACCCCTACACCTTCGGTAGTCATCATCTACCTTTTCCCGGATCCATATTAGCCATACCACAACTTAGCCAAGGAACCTAAACCGAAGCAAGGTATGATTTACTTCGAGNACAACTTAGCCAAGGAACCTAAACCGAAACAAGGTATGATTTACTTNTTCCCCACTTGATTTTGCTAGGTATTGTGATGCAAATTGGGTAGGTTGTACAGATGATCATTGAAGTACTAGTGAAAATTGCTTTTTTCTAGGAAAAAGTCTTATCTCTTGGGAAACTGATGAATCATTAGTTAGTTAGGATATCACTGATGCTATATCACATCTGTTTGAAAAAAAGTCAATTTTTGTCCACCAATGATATTGTATCTACGATGTTACATATTTGATATCGTAGCATAAGCTACATCATCGTAGATATGATATTGNTGTTAAGGCATTTAGTCTGCGGAGTTTGACCGGATCGCGCATGCACGCTCGTATTCGTATGGTTGAGTGTAGGGGTACCTCGCCACTCATCACTAAGGATGGAACAAAACTTCTCTAGATCGTGCACCAAAGTGCTATATTTATAGGTAGGCATACATCCCACAATATCATATCTACGATGATGTAGCTTATGCTACGATATCAAATATGTAACATCGTAGATACAATATCATTGGTGGACAAAAATTGACTTTTTTTCAAACAGATGTGATATAGCATCAGTGATATCCTAACTAACTAATGATTCATCAGTTTCCCAAGAGATAAGACTTTTTCCTAGAAAAAAGCAATTTTCACTAGTACTTCAATGATCATCTGTACAACCTACCCAATTTGCATCACAATACCTAGCAAAATCAAGTGGGGAATCCTTTGGATACCAAAGTTCCTAATTAGTAGTACCTTTTTGATAATTAAAAATACATTTAACTGCCTTTAGATGAGATTCTTTGGGATTTGCCTAATATCTTGTACAAATTCCTACACTTAATGCTATATTTGACCTACTAGCAATTAAATAAAGTAGGCTACCTATCATACCTCTATAGAGCTTGAGATCAATAGGTTTTCCTTGATAATCTTTGGTGAGCTTAAAATTTGCTACCATAGGAGTATTTTGTTGCCTTTACTTCTTCTAGGTTAAATTTTAGTAGAAGATCTTTGATGTAGTTAGTTTGACAAATAAAGGTTCCAGCTTTTTTCTGATTGATTTGGAATCCAAGAAAATTGTTGAGCTCTTCCATCATGCTCTTTTCAAATTCTAATTGCATGAGATCTGAGAATTTCTTGCATAGAATGACATTAGTAGCTCCAAAAATAATATCATCATCATAAATTTGAACAATAAGTAAATCATTACCTACCTATTTGAGAAATAAAGTAACATTAGCACTACCTCTTTCAAATCCATTTGATATAAGGTGTTATGAAAGTCTTTTATATCAAGCTCTAGGGGCTTGTTTAAGCCCATAGAGAGCCTTCTTGAGCTTGAAAACATGATCGGGATTATAACATCTACAAATCCTTTGGGTTGTTCAACATATACCTCTTCTTGAATGGTCCCATTTAGAAAGGCACTCTTCACACCCATTTAATATAGCTTAATATTTGCATAGGCCAAAAGAAGTCTAATATATTCAAGTTTTATAGCAAAAGTCTCATCAAAATCAATTCCTTCTTGTTGATTATATCCTTTCACGACTAATCTTGCTTTGTTTTTAATGATGTTGCCATTTTCTTTTGTTGTATTCCTAAAAACCCATTTTGTGCCAATAATCGGTTTATGGCTAGGTTTAGGTGTCAATTCTCATACATCATTCCTAGTGAATTGATTTAGTTCATCTTACATGGCTGAAATCCACCCTTCTTCCCCTTCTACTTCTTTGAAATTTTGGGGTTCTAGTTGTGAAAGATATGCAACAAAGGCACATATTTCCTTAGTTTGGCTCCTAGTACAGATCTCATTTTGTACTTATCCAATGACATCATTGAGTGTGATCTACTAAGTTTAGGTATTTTAGGTTGAATTGGAGATATCTCCTCTTGTTCATCATCATGATCCTCCTCATGTTCACTATCTATATCTGAATTTTTATCAATTTGGACCTAGGAGGTACTAGATAACTTTTAAATAGGAACTACATCATCATCAAGTTTTGGAGAAATATTATCACTATCGTCAATTTTAAGATTTATAGTTTCTTCCATAACATTAGTTCTCTTATTGAAGATTCTATATGCCCTACTAATAGAAGAGTATCCTATGAAAATACCTTCATCAATTTTAGGATCAAATTTTCTCAAGGCATCTTTATCATTAAGAATATGACATTTTGAACAAAAAACATGAAAATAACCAATTGATGGTTTTCTTACAGTCCATAATTCATAGGGAGTTTTAGTAGTGAATCTTCTTACCAGTACTCTATTGAGATGTACCATGTAGTATTAATTACCTCAACCCAAAAATGGTAAGAAATATTTTTGTCATTCAATATAGTTCTTCCCATTTCATTCAAGAGCTTGTTCTTCTTTTGTACTACACCATTTTGTTGAGTCCTTGCTATAGAAAACTAATGAAGAATGCCATTCATTTGACAATATTATTCAAATTTAGCATTTTTGAATTCATCTCCATTACCACTCCTGATGACTTTGATGCCATAACCATTTTTTTTTTATTTTTTTTTTGTATCTAATTACAAATTCTTATAAAATGATCAAATACTTCATCCTTATGATTTAAGAAGGCAACCTAACTAAAACAAGAGTAGTCATCAACAATGGTTAGAAAATACCTTTTCTTTCCCAAACTAAGAGTTTGAGAAGAACCAACCAAATCCATGTGAATAAAATCTAAGGGACGAGGGGTAGAGATGCAATTTTTCTTACCAAACCTTACCCTTGTTAGCTTTCCTTTTTGGCATGCTTCACAGTGTTCCAATTGAAATTTTTGAGTTTAGGCAATCCTCAAACCATTTCCTTTATCACTAGGTTCTACAAAATTTCTTTGTTTATGTGGCCTAATTTTCTATGCCACGTACGAGCATTGTCTGTATTACTGATCAAGCACTTGGATTCAAGGTTAAGATTATCTTCAAAAACAATGGTATAAACATTTTCCTTTCTAGTTCCTTCTATAACAATATTACCAAAATTTAAATCTTTAATGCTACAAGTTTCTTTGGAAAAAGTTACATTAAAATTTAAATCGCAAAGTTGACTAACACTAAGAAGGTTATACTTTAGCTCTTTAATAAAGAAAACTTTATTTACTATAGGTTGACCCTTACCTTTCCCTCCTATAGTATCAATACTTGTTATAAGAGCTTCCATGTCATCTCCAAATGTGAGGCTCCATAGTTCTATTTTGAAAAGTGTGTGAATTAAGATTTATCTCCCATCATATGTCTTGAATAGTTACTATCAATATACCATGTGCTTGTTTTGACAACAGAGAGAGCACCTTGAATCATCATATGTTGTTTAAATTTCTTCTCTTTTTTATTTTAAACTTTCTTTCCCTACAAGGCACTTTGTTTAAGCTGTTTATGAAATGACCAAGTATAATGTTTCATCCATATATGGCAACAAGCCTGAACATATCCAAACTTTCTAGAATAAAAGCAATTTAAGGTCCTAAATCTTGTTGTATTACCAAACCTGGAAGGGTACCTCTTTGAGTAACCTAAAGAAGCTTTGATCTACACATCCTTTTGCTCTTGGTCTACTTTGAGATTTTCCTCTTAAACCTTTTTATTTGTTTGCTCAATAACATTGGTTAGCCTTTAAATCTTAGTTGTCAGGTTCGAGCTTTTTCTCTTGAGACATTAACATTATAAATTAAGAGTTGCAATCTTTGTCTCATTATCATGTAAGATTCCTTTCATTCTAACGCATAAATTTTGAAAGGGAAATAACTTCATTACAAAGCAACTCATACCTTTCTTCTAACAATATTTCAACTCCTTCATAATGAAATCTTTGATCTTTAATAGATACTTGATTTGTAAAGGTAGGACATCGATGATGAGTAGCTTTTGATGCATCTTTTGAACTTCTTTTCTTATCCAAGTTGTTATTAATGTTGTTGGTTCTTATTTCTTTTCTTGAATTTTCTTCATGTTACCTACACTTGCAATCTCTTTTGGAGGCCATATGACTACTTCCATTGCATATCCAAAAATATTTAGAAGAGGAAGTATAATGTTTACCTTTACTTTTGTAGTAGAGGAGTTAAATACAACATTTCAAGAAAAATTTGATGAAGCACATCAATCTCATCCTCTAGTTTGAAGAGTTGAATCTGACAATTGTTGGTGATCTAATATTAATTTCACCTTCCATGTTCATATTGAAGTTTCTGCGTGAGATTACCAGGCTCTAATACCACTTGTGAATTATGAACTTAGAAGGAATGTTGAATAAGTTCCCCAATTTAAAATGTTGCTATCACCAAAGGTACACATAAATTTTATGTGGTTCCCCAACTTGGGTATGTCCACACTAAGAGGGTAAAATCCGTGTACACCTCCAGACTTTGTTTTTTCAAAATGTGGTTTGAAGGGAACCATACCTTGTAAATCTTTGAGCTGAACTCTGGAGTGTTTCATCATTGGAAAACCAGACAACCCTACAAAGTTCCCCCGGTAAGCTCAAAAATGTGCTTTAGAGGATTCTATGACCCTTACAAAATTAAGCTCTGCATCAAAGTGTTTTGATGCTACAAAACCACTCAATCCCACAGGATCCCAACAAGCTCAACAAAGATTTCTTCTCATAAGAAGCACATCAGCCCTGCAGGGCAACAAGAAAGAAAAAAAGGAAAAAAGAAAAGAGTGTAACTAAATTGACAAATCCTTGCACTTAAATCTCAATAAAATCAATACATGCAAATGATGATATAATAATGAGAAAAAACAAATTCACTTAGAATAGCCAATGATGGATCTTTAGATGAACAATGCTTGCCCAATTCCCAAGAATTTCACTTTGTCTTATAGCCTTAGATTTTTTGAAAACTCCTTAGAATTCATGCAACTTCTATCAAATGGCTAGTATAGACTTCTACTTCAAAGTTTAGATGTCTATCAGAGAGAGCTCTTAATGCAGGAGAGACATCTACCTAGATGTGTAGACATCTACTGTGAGACATCTGCTATTTCTACCAAACATCTACTCTTCTAAAGAACTATGAGATATGAAGCATTTTTATGATCCTTGAGCATCACGATAGTCCTTAGAACATCTTCTTTTGACTTGTGGACTTTGTTTTCATCTATGCTCTTACTAGTCCACTTAGACTTCATTTTGTCACCTCATCATGGATCTCATTTTTTAAGTCCATTTCTTATTTTTAAGTTCATTTTTGATTAATTTTTTAATGGCCTTGCAAGATCACAATCACACATAAACATTTCACATTCTCCATTTTCTCTAAGGTTTTGACATACCAAAAGGTCAACAATATACAATTTTATTTACATCACATTAGATTTAATAAATAGATGTAGAAGCTCACTATCGTTTAGTTATTAAGTATAAAAGTATCATCAACAAGCTTCACTTAAGTTTGCATCATATTAGAATTGAAAATGGAATATGGATTCAACTCCCCCAAGAAAAGTACTCCTATAGGTTGTGTAGGTTAGAGGTGGTTAAGGATGAGTTACATGTGTTTCTTATTTGTGCTATGACTATCCATTTAAGATAGCATTATAATGTTGCAATAATAAACTTATATGATTTTTTTGTTACCCCCATTTATGCTTAGTCAATTTGGAGAGCTTTATTTGCATTTATCATGAAAATGCAATATCTATCCAATAGATCCTAAGGATCTTTAAACATAATAAAGCTTCAATTTTAATTTTAGTTTTAATAATAGAGAAATATAATGAAGCCTTTCTTAACAAAATAATAAGCTAACCACTTGAACCACCTATCATTGGATTTTTGGGTTCTCATACTCCTCCCTTTATTGCTTCCCTTGTTTTCCCAAAACACCCTCTCCTCCCTCTCACAATACATGACCACCACTTTAACCTTAGGGTTTTATGATAAACTATAATACTATAAACATCTAAACAAAGATCTAACTCTTCATAAAAGGTGAATGACAAAAAAGAACTCATGTAGTTGGCCCCATTTTGTTGGAACAAGGCTAGGATGATTATGGTAATGATGATCTAACCATCATATACCAACTAATGAGAATGTAGCCCAATCAGTAAACTTATTAATTTATTTTTTATTTTTAATAATTTGCAAGTTTAGGCTTTATTGGAAGGATTTTTAAAAAGAAAAATTAATACAATAAAACTAGTGGCTTATAGCACAATCCCTACCCACATAACAGATTTAATGTTAGGTATCACATTGATTATATGGGGGTGTTAGAATATGAAATAATTTAAAGTTAGGTACATACCAATATATATAGACAACATGATACATTACAATAATTATAAAGAAATATAATTCTCCTTGAATAAAGAAATAATAACCTATTACTTGATAAGGCAATCAACTAATTACTTAAGCCACCTCTCACTAGCATTGCATTCCTTGCATGACATGATATAAAATTTCAATACTAATAATTCCTTACACTATTCAAACAAAATTTTCTTAACGTCAAACATATAATCATGTATCTTTATCTTGGTACCTTTATGCCATCTATGATAGGTTGACTATTATAATAGGTGAAGGATTTGATGATGATTTACTATGTCAAACTTAGGAGGGGTGTCAAACCCTAAAAAAATATTTATAAAAAAAGTTTAGAATACATCAAATGCTTAATCATTGAGTTAAAAGCCTTAGAAACAACATGGAAAGAAATAACCTTTCAATTTTAGGAATGTTTATTCAGGTGAATAGTCTTACAATAGATGATTTGAGAAAACAAGAAAGAAAAATTAATTCTTATTAGGGAGGATGGTCCTAGTCCAAACAACATTTAAATTATTTTAAATATTTATGCTTGAATTTAATATAATAAAAGGAGTTGATGTAGCAATAGAAAGCTTTGGCGAAATACCACTTTTGTAGGAGAGGAAGGTCAAAAAGTAAATGTTAGTATATAATGTGCATTATGATTGAACTTATGTCAAGTCTCTTTGTAATTAATGAGTGACGAGGTACCCCCTACATCCAACCATATGAATCACTAAAGCGTTCATATGCAATTTGTTGAATTTTATGGACCTATAGTTCTCTAGTGCACTAGTTCTTCTAGGAAGTGAAATGGGTGTTGAGAAAATTTTTTGTCTTTCCAACTACACTTATGAAGCTCAAGGATATGGTTTAAGTGTAATTGAGGTACATGATTTTTATCATTTTATGTTTTATAAGTTTAATCACCTACAACAAGAATGAAAGGTAGAGTAATTTAAGATCTAATTCATTCATTACCTAGCTAGTCTAACACAGGTACCCATCCCACTTTCCTGAACACATCCTAAACACATAAAGTGTTGCTGGGCTACCAAATGTTAAATTTTGCTAGGTTACCAAACACTATATGTATGCTTGAAGTGGTCATGCTTGTGTTCATTAACAACTGGAAATTAATTGCTTAATTTAAATGCATTAAAGTAAAATGCATTAAAGGAAATATTAATCTATTCTCAGTGCTGCAAGGATTATCAAAAGGGTTCATTTTTATTCCCATGACACTGCTATGCTCAGGTACATCAGTGCTCGAATAAAGATTTGTACACACTTATACTCTTACTTCAGGCACTGAAAAAATATTCTAACTTTGGAGAAAACAAACTACAAGAGTTTTGCTACTCTACGCAAAAACTATGAAAAACTATCTGAAAATTGTGAGCCCAAGCACTATATTTATAGATCAACATATATCCCACGATATCGAATATACAACATCACATTCTAGGCTCTAACATCAAGTATTCAATGTCGTGGCTCCAATATTAGAGCGTGTCAGAACATGACTCATCATACCCCCACGACTAAATGAAAACTTGTCCTTAAGTGAAGAAGAGGAGGAACAAGTTCCTTACAATATATTGGGAAGGTATGGGATTATTGACTGACATACAAACTAACTCAGATGAAACAAAAAAACTCTAAGCACCCAAGTGTATGGAATTACAATCTTTTACAAAATTGGATGTTCATGCTAAGAGAAGTGAACACCCTAGGCAAAATTAACATCCACCCCTCTTGGCAGTTGAAGAGTAAGAGAGAAGAGCCAATGATCATAAATGATCCTCATCATGTGGTATTGCCACATCATCCTTGATGAAGGTAGTCTCGCTTCTAATCCATGCTTCTCACTACAATCACAATAGAATCATGAATTAGTATGTAATGTGTAACACATAGCTATTAAATGCCTTGTCTTGATGGTGGTTACACTCAACTAGGTTGTGATTGTGGTGGATTGATTCCTTTAAGAGTGTTAGTGAGAAGGCTAACAAATAGGGTCAAATAGATAAGTGGTCAATTAAATTTGAAAAAGTTCTACACAAGATAATATTTGAAGAGGATGTAAGAATTTTGAAGTTATGCAAGGGCATAAAAGGCCTGTGCCTACTTTGGGGATCCAAGTAGTAACCAACCAAAAGAGTCTGTGGGCTCTGTGGATGATTAATGATTATGGAAGGTTAAGTACAAAAACCTAGAAGAAACTACCTAAGAATTTCAACACATCAAATCAATACATCAAGCAAGAACATGAAACTAGCAGTGAGGTGAGACATGAAGAGCATAGATGGATGAGAGAGTGTGTAATGGAGTTCCTAATTAAGGTCACATGAATTCCCTTGTGAATTTTATGGTTAAATGACTTGATAAGATCCATCATTAGTCCAAACCAAAACCAACCTCATTCAGTAACTTCGCATTACCATTCTAAGACCAGTCCATCCCCCTAAGACACAAGAGTACATCCACAAAATAACCACCATTCCTTATGAAAGAAGAAAAGAGTAGGAAGTGAGGAAGGGCCTTGGTTAGAGGGGACCTTTAGGCATGGGTAACATATCTTTCTAGTCTCATAATTAGTGCTTGTAGCTTGTTTATTTCTTTTAAGGGGTGTGCTTTGAATTTTCATCATGTTTTTTTTTTTTTGAAATGGGAACCACACCATGCAAAGGTGTATGCATTTATTTTTTCTAAGGGGTGTACTTTGAATTCCCATCAATTCTTTTTTTCTTTTTTTGAAATGGAAACTATAGCAATAAAAAATATTAGAGGTTGGAATGAGACATAAAGAGGTCTACGGTCACACGATTTTAACTTCACTTCTACACAAGGGCCTACTAGGAAGGGATGTGGGGTGCCCAAGACAGTCTTGTTGATCAAACTAGGACTTACAAGTGTTACGATGGAATGAGTGTTAAGGTGTTGATACAATGTTTTGCGGTGTCCATGGTTGTGTGTGTAGCAGGTGTTTCGAGTGCAACAATGAGGATGCGAACACGTGAATATGTGCTTAAATAATGAAAAATGTGAATAAAATGCTAAAATGCAAGAGAAAAGGCTAAATACATGCAAGATGTAGGCAAAAGGGAAAGTGGCACCACCCCAAATGGGGAGAAGCATAGTTAATTACAAAGGAATATTTAAGAGGTACGTGGTGTACAACAGGTGCAGTAGGTGAACATAGTCATAGTTTCAGGGTGTTTGGCTATGAAGAATTGATGTCTGCCATGGACTTTGATCTTGCCGAATTGGCTGCTATGGTGTCCTACAAGCTACTGTGATTGGCAGTATGTTGGGTAGTGTACAACAGCTTCGTGGTGGTGTTCAATGGTGTCCAATGGTGTCCTAAAGTTTCTCGTGGTGCTAAGTGTGCTTGGGTGTAAGAGTGCTTATGCCAAAATGCCAACTACTGAATGAAAATGCCAACCTCTAAAATGTGAAATGCAAGAGTATTTATAGGGCTAGGGTTAGCATGAATTGTAGATTAGGCACCATGTGGCAAAGGGATAGCTAGGACTACATTGACCCCAACTACACTCCCACTAAAACAAAATGGTGTTTTGCTTATGTGCTCTAATGGACCTTGTAAAGCTACTAGATTGTAACTATGCTACCTAAACTACAAATGCAAATGTCAAATAGACCACAAGATACCTAAAAACAACACAAAACAATGTAATTTCGAGACTACGCTGCCCACTTTCTTGTGTGGTGTTGAGCGTAGGTACAATTTTGGGGTAAATGGAAGGTGTAAAAGAAATGAAAATTGCTAATTTTTCTTGCCAAAGAAATGTTGGAGCTGAGATGCAAGCTAGTGCTGAGTCCTAGAGGCAATTCTGGGCAGTTTTGGTAGACTACAATGACTATGCTTTAGAGCATAGCCCCAAGAGTTAGGCAAATATTGCCAGAAAATGATACTTAATGCAAGCTATGCTAGCTATGCTCTAGAGTGTAGTCCAAGAGGTGTGAGCATAGCCTTGACACTTGGGAAAAATCTGGCAAAGATGATGTACCCATGCAGACTACACTAACTATGCTCTAAAGCATAGTAGGGAGCATAGGCTTAAGCGTTACAAATTCTACCAAATTGTTTCTTCCCTCCCAACCATGCTCAGCAGCCTCTAGCTTGGCACTTAGGAAAATTTGCAAAACTAGTCATTCCAAGGCTAACTACACTCTAGAGCATAGTCCTAGCAGGGTGAGCATAGTCAGGACACTTAGACAAAATTTGTAGCTGCTATTGACACATAGAAAATTTTGGAAATCTACACTATCCATGTCAACTATACTGACTATGCTCTAAAGCATAGTCCCAGCAATGGGAGCGTAGTCTCAACACTTAGAAAAAATTTGTCAAGTTTTGACACTTAGCCAAATTTGCAGTTGAGACTTGGGAGCCCAAGTTTGGTGGTGTTTTAGAAACCACACCATGCAAAGATGTATTCAACTTCCTTTTATTGGTCAACATGGAATGGTAAGAAATCCATAAAAACACACATGCACCTAGGCAAACAGAAAGGCACAAAGAATATTGAATCCCCTTAAAGTCACACCCTATTTAAACCTTTGAATCCTTTCCAATTTTGGAAACTACCAAAGTCATAAATTTTTTAAAATTTTATTAATGAAAAAGGGACTGCATGTTTCCAGAACAAGGAAAACCATAGAGTTTGTCGATGGGTGGATGTTGTGGACTCACTACCTATTGCATGAAAAAGAAACTATGTCCTAATCATCCATAACAAAATTCAAAGCCAAAATCCTAACACCAACAATCAAATAAAAAAATAGTACATACCACCAAGCAACACATTACCACTATACTTGGCACTTATTAACAAAAGTTAGAAAATTACACCAAAATAAAATAAAAGAAAATATAAAAGAAAGTGTAAAATATTCAAGAAATAGCAAATGTACTAAATATGGTATAAAACAAAAAATAGAAAAGATCAATAACATGAAAACAAAAAGATGTAAAATAAAGAATATGTAAAACAAAAAGATGAAAAACTAAGGAGCCACTTATATTAATAGCATGGATGGCCATCTCCCCCACGACTAAGTTAAAAAGAGGAGATCTGAAATATGGAGCATGGTTGTCCATCTGATGAGGCGTTTGTTGTATTTGTTGGCTTATGCTCATGGAAAGGTTTGACTTATTGGATGTTGACCAGTTGTTTCTTGTCTGGGCTCTCAAGTTTGTAGATCATCATGGCCCTAGAAGAAAAGTTTCATAAATGATGTAAGGTTCTTCCCACAATGTTTAGAACTTAGTTCATTGAAGTAAATGTGTGGGATTCCAATAGAGAACCTTATCTCTCGGTTGAAATTTGAATTTTCTAATTTTAGGGTCATGGTGCTTTTTGTTGTTGGCCATGTGCAACTCATTAGATCATAGGATCACCAATCAATTTTTGTCTAGCAGGTTGAGATTCATTAGTCTTTCTTTTTATGCTATACTTAAGTCAAGGTTGAGGTCACAGGCTATTGAAAGTGTATGGAGCTTGGATTGAATAGGAAGTGTTGGTAATTTTCTATACATAAGCTCATAGGGAGAATAACCTATAGGAATTTTCCATGTTGAGCAGTAGGTCCAAAGGGCATCATTGAGTTTTGTGCTCTAGTCTTTTCTATATTTGATAACAGTTCTTGTTAGAATCCTTGTGATTTTCTTATTGGTAACCTAAACTTGACCGATGGCTTAGGGATGGTAGGGCATTATGAGTTTATGTTCAACCCCCAAGAATTGCATGAGCTTCTGAAAAGTAGTGTTTGTAAAGTGAGTTCCATTATTAGAAATTAATGCATGTGGCACACCAAACCTATTTACAACATTTTGTTGTACAAACCGAGTAGTAGTAGAAGATGTACAATCAATGATGGCTGTTGCTTCTATACATTTCATACAATAGTCAATAGTAACTATGATGTATGCCTTTCCATTTGACATGGACATGATGGGATCCATGAAATCAATGTCCCAAATGTCGAAGGGTTTCCGTGGTTGAATCCATTGGTGAAATCAATGAAATCAATGTCCCAAATAACTATTAGTCAATAATCTTTAGGGATGCTCATCATTTGAGTAGTTATTTCACCATCTCATTGGCATCGTTCACAAGAATGGACATAATGATGAGCATCCCTAAAGATTATTGACTAATAGTACCTAACCATCAAGATTTTAATGGCCATGCATCTCCTAGCATAGTGACCTCTACAAGGACCTTCATGAGATCTTAGAGAACACATTGTTGATCAACATCAGGGACATACCAACAAACCAGGCCATCAATGCACACCTTGTAGAGGTGTTCATTGATCTCCATGAAGTGTTTTACCTAGTGAAGAAATAGTTGTTTCTTCTAGTGGTCCAATACTTGTGGCATCTCTTAGGTGAGAAGATAGGTGAGAATTTCATCATACCATTTAGGCTCATTGGAAAGTTGTTTAGTTATAGCTCCAGCAAAGAGGAGTTCATTAGAAAACATATCAGATAGTGTATTTTCTTCCTCTTTTTTATCCCATCACAATTGA
Organism: Gnetum montanum; assembly: GCA_015680685.1. Taxonomy (NCBI): domain Eukaryota; kingdom Viridiplantae; phylum Streptophyta; class Gnetopsida; order Gnetales; family Gnetaceae; genus Gnetum; species Gnetum montanum. Next base: position 1,390 of record MNCI01032706.1, on the reverse strand, counting down.
GACAAGTGATCAGTGGCCACATTCTCAGTGTCCTTTTGATCTACCATCATAAGATCAAATTCCTACAAGATCACTAGCCATCATATGACATGGGGACTCATCGTTGGCTTGTTCATCAAGAAGTGGATTGCACTATGGTCCATGTGCACCAACACCTTGTATCCAGCCACATAATGCCTAAACTTCTCTAGAGAAAACACTGTTACCATCAATTCTCTTTTTGTAGTGGTGTAGTTCAATTGTGCATCCACAATGCTTCAACTAGTGCAGTGGATGTAGTATGGATGTTTCTTATCATCCATCTACATAAGCATGGCTTCCAATGCATAATTTGATGCATCCATCATAATATGAAATGGTCTAGATCAATCAAGTGCTTGTAGGATTGGAAATTCTACAAGTTTCTCTTTCAACTATTGGAATGCTTTTTCACATTCTATGGTCTAGAAAAATGAAGCATCTTTCTTTGTCAACTCCACCAACAACCTTGAAATCTTAGAGAAATTCTCTATGAATCACCGGTAGTAGCTAGTATTAGCTAGCATTTCAAATGAATGATCGAACATCTTTGACAGTTTCTGGTTGCTAGGTTATTCCTTGGATGACCCTTATTTTCTCATAGTCTACCTTAATTCCTACTTGTGATATTCTGTGCCCCAATACAATGCCTTCTTAGACCATTAGGTGACTTTTTTTTCCAATTAAGCCACAAGTTGATTTCAATACATCATTTTAGCACTTGCTTAATGGAGTTTAGGGCTTGCTCAAATGTAAAGTCATCCATGGAGATTTCCACACCACTTTCAATTTGCTATTGAAAAATGCTCAGAACCAGGCATTGGAATGTAGTAGGAGCATTACATAAACCAAATGGCATCTTGCAATATGCAAAAGTTCTCCAAGGACTTATGAATGTTATCTCCACTTGGTTCTTTGGTGCAATTTGAATTTGGTTATAGTCACCATATCCATCTAGAAAATTGTAGTAGTAATGCCTAGATCTTGTGTCTAACACCTAATCAACAAATGGAAATAGAAAATGATCCTTGAATGTTGCCATATTCAACAGCCAAAAATCAATGTAGGCCCACCACTTGCTTTCTTTCTTTGGCACAATCATGAGTGGGCTAACCCACTCACTATCTATAATGGAATAAATGAATCCTACGTTGATGAGTTGTTCAATTTCCTCTTTAATGATCTACTTTAGTTTGGGGTTCAATCACCTCTGTGGCTATCTCTTTGGCTTCATGGCTAGATCAATGTAGATATGATGCTGGCATATCCTAGGATCGATCCTTATGAGTTTAAGATATGACCAAGCAAAAGCTACTGACCATTTTTTAACCACATTCGACAACATCTTTTTCTATTTTGGAGCAATATTTGC
>MNCI01032704.1:1844-12885 GCA_015680685.1 Gnetum montanum | reverse complement strand
GTGGGACAAAGATTTTTTGGGTGTCCCATGCCATAGGATAGGACTTGGCCAAGGCAGTCTAGGGTTATGTCCGTAATGCTCAAGTGTCCCTGAGAGCATGACAAAAATTTAGAAAATATTTTGACATTGCTACACTCAACACTTAGAAAATTTTTAGCTTTACAGAAAATATTTTGACACTGCTCCACTCAACACTTAGAAAATTTTTAGCTTTACAGTTGTCACACTCTATGGTAGCACAACCAAAACTTGGAAATTTTTTCAAATTTTTGCCAAATGTTACACTCTGCAGGGAAAGTAACCATCACTTGGAAAAATTCTGAGTTGGAAGGTGTCACGCTCTACAGGGAGTGTGACCAATAGGTAGAAAATTTTTTGAGTTTGAAGACATCACACTTTGTGGGGAGCGTGACCAATAGTTGGAAAATTTTTTGGTATTTTTTTTAGGATTGTAATAATTTAGAGAAAAAAATGTAAGTGTTAGTGCTATGCCCTATTGGAAACTAGGCATGTTAGATGGGGTTGCCAATATCCCTTCCATCTGGGGCTTAGGAGAAAGTTAATTTTGTTGCACGTAATAAAATTTTTTATTTTCTTTTATATTATTTTATGCATTTTTTGTTTATTACATTTTATTATTATTTTTATCTTTTTCCTATACTAATGTTTTCATTATTGTGGCATTGTAGGGTCTTTCTAAAATCTGTTCTCATTATGGTCAAACTAGTGGGGATTCTGTGTTGCATGAGTGATCCTGTATCAAATGTACCCACACCACATGCATGTGTGGGACACCAGGTGATCTAGTTCTGGTCGGGTGCATAGGAATTCCTAGAATTTCTACTTTTCCACTTCAATGTGATCATATGATCACACTTATCAGCTGAAGTAGCAAGTGTCATAGTTGAGACACTGTTGCCTGGGGCAAACCGAGGTATTCTAAAATTCATGTTAGATGAAACTGTTGAAGGTGAAGGGGGAGGGAGCTCGAGCTAGCATCCAAAAGGCCTTAGAATCTTATCTTGGATCTGGTAATTGCTTAAGTTTCAATGCTACCACAAATACAACACTATATTTCTTGTCCAATGTGTGCACATGGTCTTCTAGAACCCACCTAGGACAGTTTACTATGCTGGAGGGTGAGCCTTGTTGTGATTTTTTTATATTGCCTATTATTTCATGACTTAGGATGCTAACTACTTTTTTGCCTATTGCTAAGATTTTCATTGATACAAATGGCCTCCATGATGAAGAGGGGATATTATACTTACCAAACGACCCTACAAGAATTATCATTCATTGAGAATATGCATGCTAGTATGATAGGGCAATTTGGGGTAGATTTGGCAGAATACCTTGGTAGGTATTCCAAATCTTATAAGAGGTGCCAAAATCTTGGTTGGCTAGACATTGAGTGGGCATCTTGGATACTGAGTGTTAAGGAGGTTTCGGTCCCACTACCACTGTTCCACACAGCATTCATGCCACATAAGTTATATCACCTATTTACTTTCATGAACTTTTAATTTTATATCTTCATCATGTTGCTAATTCTACTTTTGTTTATTATACTCATAGCTAAGTCCAGAGAGGCTACAGTGGTTGTTTCAAGATGCACTAAGACCAATCTCCTCTTCAAGTATGGTTGGGTTAATAGTTCACAGCACTGGTTGTGCCATGAGGTGCTAGAAAGTGTATCCCAAAATCTTCAACGGGTTGGGCTCATGGACCTTTTCTTGGCTGTGAACTCAAACATCCTGATAGCGGAGATGATTACCTTAGTTAACTCTTTCACCGAGAGTGCTGACCATTTTCACACATGAGTTCATAACATGTAGGTGGTCTTTGAGATCATGGATGACCTCTTCTTGGATCTCTTTAGCATCCCTTATGAAGATCTACTAGTGGGCAAGAAGATTGATAAGGAGCTAAACCATAGATGGGGCATTGATGAGTGGTTGGGCACTTAGAAAGGCTGCAAGGGTATACCCATGAAGAAAGTGGAATTGCATGTTGCCCAACACCTCTATCCCATCTTCCAGGCTTTTGCATTTCCTAAGCTACTTTCCCAAGGAAAGGTCCTTGGGGTGGAGCAAGCTTGGATAATGAGAGACATGATAAAGGAAGGGACATAGTATAAATGGGCCAAATACCTTGTCGATAGCTTGCGAGTTGAAATTGTCAAGCTATGTGGCATCCTCCAAGCATGATCTCACATGCATTTTTCCTTTTTCATAGTGTGTCTATGAAGGTTCATGGAACTCTTGGTGGTCTATGAGAATGAGTAATGGATGGTGCAAGATCGTACCTAGATTTCCAAGCCACGGTTCCACAATTTTTTTTGCATGAAGTAGTCATAGGATCCCCTAGAGGCTATTGGTGAGTCATTCTCACAACCAAGGGTCATGCAAGGTCCTCTTACCATACATGTGATAGTGTTGGGGAGGCACCACCAACAAACATAGGTAACATAGCAAGGGGGGCATAACTCATCACCAAAACAGTGAGGTCAAAGATGCAAATCAAGAAGCCCTGCCCCACAGAGGAACTCGTGTGTGAAGTTGAGGAAAGGGACAAGAAGTTATGGTTTAGACTTCACGACATGCGATCGGAGCTAGCAAGTATGCATTATTTTTTCATCATGCTATTATTTATATATTTTTTGTATTATTGAATATTCTAATTTAGATTTATGTAACACAGCCAAGAGGGCCCCTGCAACAAAAGAGGAGCCCTTAGAGGATGATGTCCATCAACCTAAGGGACACATGGAAGATGAGGAAGTTGCCAAATTTTTGAGGCAACTCAAAGAAGAGGGGTTGCAATTTGAGGATGGTGAGTTTGACCATTTTTTTGATGACATGCAGATGGGCGATCCTTCCGCTCTCACCCTTGAGGGCTTATTGGGTAGGAGCTTTGCACCGCCATCTTCATTATGTTCTTTCCTCTTTCCTTTTTATATTATTTTTTAATACTTTCTTTTTCTTATTTTTATATCTTTGTTTTTGTGTTTTGTTTTCATAGTCATAAAATGTTTTATGTTATAGTGGCCAATGCCTCTACTGAGCATCTAGAATCAACATCCACTTTCCGCTCACAACTATGGGTAGAAACTCTAGACAAGTTTGCCTTCATGCAAGGCATAGTGGATGATATGATCAATCACCTTAAATAGATAGATCCTGAGATAGGTACGTTTACTTTATTTTCATTACTCATTTGCCTTGCCCCCTTTTCTTTTGTCTTACGACTAATGTTTCACCACTTGGGATAACAGGCTTGTGACTCAAGTGGGACCCGAGCAGAGTGGTCTAGGTCGATGCTATACCCGAGTTCCCTCCTGAGGTGGACCAAGTGCCTCATCATGTATATGACAAGGCAAGAAATTATGCACTACACTCTACACGATCATTGTGGGAGTGTAGGTGCATGAATGAGGAACTATGGAAGTAGGTGCAAGAGCTCTAGGAACAGAAGGCGAACTAGGCAGCCAGGCTGGAAGATTTATAGTCGTGTTATGACTTCTTAGTAGCCGTGAAAAATCATATGGTGGTTGGTGTATGATTGAGATTGACTACGCTAAGTACTGGTTGGTTGTTTGGAGTAAGAATGAGGCTACTCACAAGGTCATTGAACAACGTTTGTAGATGAACCTCTTGGCTTGGAAGAACCAAGGTTGGAAGGATTACAGCCCAAATTATATGAATGGGGATAGACTCAGAAAAACCACAAACATCATTACAAGATTGAACATGCGGCCTACTGTAAGAAGTATAGGGATGAGTCGGTAGAGTGCCAATGTTAAGAGATATTCCTTGATGTTATCGATGCAAAGCAAGCTTATAAGATGTTCGCAAGCCATCTAGTGGTTAGTGAGTTCCTAGAGAGGGAGATCACTATTCCTTTTGGAGAGGTTACTTCTACAACATTTTCTCCAGGGCTGCCAATATGGATAGTCATGGAAAAAGGGAAAATGCTTATAGGCATCGATTTGGGAGAGGAGGACTTGAAATGCATGTTAGAGGATGAGATCCTCTAATGCCTAGAGGCTGGCCTCAACAAGATGCCCCCAGACATGGACACAAGCCCATCTTAGGTCAATCTAACTTACCTTATTATTGTCTATTTCATTATGATTTTGCATATTATCCCATTTATTGACTAGTTTATTGTTTCATTTTTATTTTGCATAGGCTCCAGGTGAAGGTGCAGGACCTGATGGAGCAGCGGATAAAGATGGAGGGGAGGAGCCTTATTTTATGCAAATTAAAATTTTTGAGAGGTAGCCCTACTATTGGGAAATTTTATGTCTTTTTGGATATTCCATGTGGTTGTTGATGTAACTTTAGACTATGTATTTTATTTATGATTTAATAAAAAACATGACATTTATTTACTTCTCTTTTTATCATTTTAACTTGTAATTTAGTTGATATTTTTACTTTGGATTTTTATTGATGTAATTAGGCCCCTTATGAGCACCATGATAGTTAAGGCCATGGTAGCAGGGCCATTGCTAGTTTAAGGCCATTTTAGGCCATCGCTAATTTAAGGCCATTTTGAGCCATCGCTAGTTTAAGGCCATTTCAGGCCATTGTGTAAAAGGAAGTTGATTGCCAGTTTTAGGCCTTGGTGGACCATGCGATAGGTTAAGGCCATTTCTAGCTTCATGGTAGTTTAAGGCCTTTCTAGGCCTCATTTTTTTTAAGTTAAACAAAATCATAACTAATGCAAGAAGCAAACATAACGCAAACTGAAACTATATAGGCAAAAGGGGCTAGAGACAAGTTAGGTGGACAAGCAAATTAGGTACATGCCCTAATCATGAAAATGTTTCCTAATCCTATGTGGGTTAAGTAGTGCGTAAGGCCTAGTGGGAACTAGATGGTACTCCTCTAGACTATCATCTGTTGCAAAAAAGGGTAATTCTACCCATAGAGCTTTCTCATGGAGGTCACTCTTCTTGTTTGGCTGCTTAACATTGGCCAAACAACATCAACTTTCATTACAAATAGGTGGTGTGTCCTTAGAGATCTCCACCTCTGATCCTTGTTTGATGTCCATGTTGTTGATGGTTGGAGGGGCTACACTATTATCGAAGATCACCACTTCCCCACCTTTGTAAGGAAAGTGGATTTCTTGGTGGCTGGTAAAGAAACAACCTGTATTTGGGCTAACTAAGAACTTCCTAAGATTAGGTTGAATCTGAGCATCTCTTCAACCGCAATGAACTCAATGTTAGTTGGGAATTGCTCCCTTGCCACGAAATCAATCGTGACTATCCCCTTAACAACCATAAATGCTTCATTAAAGGATTTTAAACATGTTATTGTTGTTGGCCTAATTTGATCCACCAAGCCAAGCTTGTTAGCAATGGGAAATGAGATAATGTTGGTTGCTACCCTGTCATCTATGTGCACCCTACAAATCTTGTACTGACCCATGCAAATCGTTATGAACATGGGTGCAGTGATTAATTGACCCTTTTTAGAGTTAGCTTTGATCACCTCATTGCGAAAGGTTAAAGGTGTTGACATTGGCCCTTGGGTTGCAAGTGGGAGCATTATAGCATGGATAGCCTTTTCATTTGCCAGCATGTCTTCTTTAACAAGAATGAATGCCAACATGTGAGCCAAGGCTTCACGATGAGCAGGGGATGCCATAATCAAGTCATATAGGCTCAAAGTTATATTATTCTATTTTAGAGCCTGTTTGACTTGTGTTAACGCATCTAGAAAATATTTTCCACTATTAGATTTTTTGGTGGTTTTATTCTCCTCCATACGTCTTAGGAGATGAATTTCTCAAGGAGAAGACTTGGTTTTGGATTGGAAAATGGACTTTTAAGCCTTGGTTCTTTCTTTTTGAGTGTGCATGTTTGTGTTGGTGGCTTGAGATGATGAGGCCATGGGAATAACTCACAAGGGGGTAGGCTTAGGAGGACCTAGTTCTGTGTGTTCCCTAGCAATTTTTCTAGCTAGACACTCATCATGTCTCTTTGGATGAGTAGGTTATGATGCAATCCCCACCACTAGACCCCAAATAGATGGGGGATCAACACATTTTGACACCCTTATGACAAAAGGTGTTTGGGTTGTTGTTGTGTGATGTGTTGTAGGGCTCTAACCACAAAGGGTGTTGTGGGTGCCTAAGGTGATGTTTTCATGACAAAGAGGGCATGTGACCTGGTTGATGTTGAGGCCCCATTGTCACTGAAGGGCACATGAACCACAAATGGTTCATGTGTCAACTTTGCATCATCATCAACACTAATGGCATTGATGATATTACCTACACCGCTAGCATTTAATGGGTCCTTATAGACTTTCATGGATTGGTTCTCTAGCCAAACATGATTACTTTCATCAAGGACTAGCTTGCCTTGATTGATCATGCGTTGAATGTTATCTTTCAATGCTAAGTAGTAATCCGTGTCATGGCCATGCAATTAATGGTAGTTGCAGAACTAGTCTAGTCTAAAATTCTTGGATACCAAAGGCTCATTGGGCATAGCTACAGAAGGGTTTCAAAGTACCTCGTAGTACCTCTCATGGTGCTTTCATGCATCCTCTGACATTTTCTTATGCTAAATGCACCCAACACTAAGTAGTTGATCTAATAGCTCTGATAGCTTGATTGGCAAAGGGGTGTATTTTGAGTGATCCTTGCACTTAAAGTTTGGCCGTGTGGGAGCTTACCTTGTGGTCATTGATGATGTGGGTTGGTTGGTTCCCATGTTGCCAGAACCTGATGCTTTGTTGTCATTGGCCAAGGCTTTAGATGCCTTGGCTGCTTGCTTGTTGTTGTTGGGCTTGGCTTCATCAGCCATAGCTACCATGGTGGTTGTTATGGCTTTCCCCTTTTCTTTTTCTCTCTTTGCATGTGCATTCTTGTAGGCTACGTAAGCCGGGTCCCTACTGGCTTATGCCACATCCTCTATGCTCTTTATCTGAGTAAAAGCTTGGCTAAGGGAATGCAAAGCTAAATAGTACAACTTTGATTTAATAAAATCATTTATTGCACCCTTAAAAATGGCCAGTAGGTGGGTTTCGATGATTGGTTCATGAATCTCACTTAGGGAGGCGCTCATGAATTTTTGCACTGGTTCCAGTGCTCCTTGTGTTACATTCATTAGCTAGTTTAGTGTGGCTTCTAGCTTCAAGTTTTACTTGAAGTGGGTTATGAATTGGCTTAGAAACTCTTCTAGAGTTCAGATGGAAGCTCTAGGAAGTGCATGATACCAATCAAGAGCTTTACTGGTTAGAGACATGGCAAAGATGTAGATAATCACGTGTGGCCATGCTTGCAGTAGTAAGCACTTAGAATGGAAAGTCACTAAGTGAGCATTTGGGTCACTCTCACCGTTGTATTTTGTGAATTGGGGAAGTTGGACCCCAGGAGGCAGTGTTAGCAAAGGAACCGTAGGGCTAATGGGATCATCTTGGTAGAAGTTCATTATGTTGACTATTTTTGAGTTGGCCACTTTAAGCCACTTGACCTCCTTTGTGAGAGTTTCGATAATTTGGAATGCCTAGTTCAAACTCGTGGATGTTGCAGAGGGTTGCAATGACTATGCTGTCGAAGCAGCCCACAGCCTTGTTGTGGGTTGTGCCACAATATGTGACGCTTGGTAAGTTTGTTGTTCTATGTACAGCGACATGTGTGATACTTGTATTATGGAGACACCATGTAGTTGAGGTTGGGGCTACTGTTGGTGGTGAGATGGTGGGGATGATAGAAATGTGACTTGTGTGTGGCTACGATATGGGCATGGTATGCACATATGGCAATGTTGGCATCATAGATGCTAACTGCGAAGGCTAAAAAAATTGCGAGGAAACGACAAAGGGAAAAGAGGCAAAAGGTCCTATGCCTTGTTACATAGATAAGACCTGGTGGCTAGCTACCACTGGCAAAGTCATGGGTTGTGGAAGTGTCACAGTTGCCTTAAAGAAGGCAAAGGATTATGATTGGTGGGGAAAGAACACAAGGTTAGATTATGGAACAGAGATGTAGAATGGGATTCCATTATTGGAGTAGGATTCAAAGTCCTCCTGCCCATCATGTAGGGGTTCATCATAGTTTGATGTAGCATCCTACTCTCTTGGCCCACTCACATTGACAAGTTGATTCAAGATCCATTTGAAGTTTTTGGGAACGATATCACCATGTTTGGGGTGGAAAGAAACTCCCTTCTGTTTCGGTGGATAATTTTGAAACTATGTTTGACTTCCATCTCTTGGTGGTCCAAGGATAGGCCCACTTGTGGTTGCATGGGGCTAGGTTGTTGCTCAACGTCTCCCACATGTTGAATGGGGTGAGCCACTTCCAACCTTAAGGCAGTAGCCAAGGTGTTAACGGGGTTTATTTTCATTGCATAGGGAAGGCATGAGAAAAGAAGATGCTTGTAAAGATGTTTAAAGGTAGAGAACTTTAAAGTAAAATGGCTAAGTATGAAAACTATGAAAAATAGGCAAAAAATGACTAAGTTTGGAAATGTTGAAAAAATGGTTCTCTCTTATGTTATGCTTGTCATGCTCTAAGGGACTATTATGCTCATTGGGTTGTGACGCTCTAAAGAACACTTAGAGCTTGACGTAATGGACATAGTTTGGGCTTTCCATCCTACAGGGTTCCAAGGGAATTGTCAACTAGAACTAGTCTACACTAAATGGAACGTACACAACTCCTACGCTAGGCTATGACCCAGCTACTATTGTGGTAGGTCCATAGGGGTTACGTCTACACTAGCTTACTGCTAGTGATGGGGGTTGTAGAAAGCATGTGGGACTACCCTTTGTAAAAGGAAGGAATGGGAGGCCCTCCTTCTAGTGCCAAAAACTGTGATGTCCAAAAACATTAGTGGCTGGAACACTGAGAGGTCTGCAGGCATACAACTTAACCTTGAATCCATGTGAGGGTTGTGCTAGAAAAATGGAAATGAGGTGCCTTGAATGATCTGGTTGATTAGATAGGGACTTACATGGTGTAATAATAACCGTTTGTAAAAAGAAATTTAGTGAGTTACGCATGGAAGTTGGGATAGCAAGCAAGAACTTAACGTAGAGTCTTAACCCAAAAAATGATAATGTGAATATCCAAATGCCTATCAATAGCAAAACAAAATGCAAGAGTAATGCTAAAAATATAAAACAAATGCTAAGAAAGAAAATGGAACAAGAGTTTGAGGGTGGAGAAATGCACTGTCCCAAAACCAGGGAGCATAACTTTTGATTGAACAATGTGTGAAACTGGTATGTCATGTTAGATAGGCATAGCGATAGCATACTGGTGCAATCACAGTCTCTGGGACATCATGGACATGGTGCTGGTAGTTGCAAGGAAGTTTGAACCTATTAGGTTGACGATCGTCACACTGTGCGACTGCAAGGAAGACTTTGTCATGATACTTGCCAAGGTGTCAAGCTCAGGTGCTCAGGTTTGGGAGTAGTGAAGATTCTAGGAATGCTTGAATGGTCAACGCTTAAATGATTTTCCAACAACTAAAATGTTGATTGTTAGGATATTTATAAGGCTAGGGTTGATGTGAGATGCAGACTAGATGCCACGTGGCCTAGGTGCCACATGGCATGGACATGGATAGGTTGCGCTAGCATGCTACACTCAAAGTATTACACTTTGAAGGATAGGAGTGGAAACCTAGAGACTGCTGAACTATGACCACATCGCCAAGATTGCATGTTCCAGAGTTTGAGAGACTTCCATGTACCTACAACAATGTCAAAACAACGCAACTTGGAGTCTACGCTCCGGGACTACATCTTCTCCCTCTTCTAAGTAGGGTTAAGTGTAGGGACAATTTTGGGGATCAATGGGGGCTGCAAAAGCAAGGTAAACTACTGATCTTGGCCTCCAGAGGGATTTCAAAGTTGAAATGAAGGTTAATGTCAAGTTCTGGAAGCTTCTGGAGGTTTTCAAAGGCAATTTTAACATTTCAAGCTAGCTACACTACACAACGTAGTAGACCATAGCATGAACACATAGTAAAAGTTTTTTAGATTTTGACTTGCTACACTTGTCACGCTATCTACGCTGCATAGCATAGTAGAGCGTAGCACAAGTAATTTGATAAATTTTAATGAAATTTACAATGTTTCTTCATGGCACACTGACCACACTCTAAGGTGTTGTAGGACAGGCAACCTCAGAAGTTAGAAAATCGCCAAATTCATCTTCCATGTCAAGCTAGCTTGATAGATCTTTGTCCAACACTTAGGCAAAATTTGGCCCTAGAACCTATGTCAAGCTTGTTACACTATAGAGCATGACAACCCAAGAGATAGAAAATTTGCCAAATTGTTTTTTCCATGCTTAGCACTTTTGACTAACTCTAGCCTGGTACTTGGGTGAACTGACAACTGGGACCTGTGTTAAGCTAGGCAAGCTAGAGAGCATAGTAAGCTTGATAGTCTAGGAGATAGAAATTTTTTTGAATTGTTTGGTCCATCCCAAACGACTCTTGATCACTTTTGGCTAGACATTTGTGCAAACTGGCCATGGAAGTGTGTGCTACGCTGGTTGTGTTGGGGAGCGTAGCAGGTAGACTTAGAAAAATTTTGCAAAAATAAGGACTTCAAGTGTGCTACGTTGTGTACATTGCATAGTGTGACACTAAACTTAGAAAAATTTTGCCCAATTTTTAACACTTAGACAAATCTACCATTAAACTACAGGAGCTTGAAATTGGTGGTGTTTCAGTGGTGTAGTTCACCTATGCACCCACAATGCTTTGTCTAGTGTAGTGGATGTAGTAAGATATTTTTGATCATCCAACTACATAATCAAAACTCTGAAGGCATAGTTCAATGCATTCTTCATGATGTGGAATGATCAAGACCAGTTAGGTGCTTGTAGAATTAGAGTTTTTACAAGATTTTCATTGAGTTACTTGAATGCCTTTTCACATTCCTTGGTCCATATGAACAAAGAATCTTTCTTTTTCAGCTTCACCAATAGTTTAGCATTCTTAGAGAAATTCTCTATGAATTGTTGATAGTAGCTAGTATGTCCAAGGAATGAC
>MNCI01032703.1:0-14930 GCA_015680685.1 Gnetum montanum | reverse complement strand
GGATATAGCAAGAACATTTCTAATCATCCAACTACATGAGCACGATTCCCAAGGCATAATTTGATGCATCATCATGATGTGAAAAGGTCTAGACCAATCAGGTGCTACTAGAATTAGATTTTTATGAGATTCTGCTTGAGATGCTGGAATGCATGCTCGCATTCACTAGTCTATATAAATGGAGCATCCTTCTTTGTCAGCTCCATTAACGGTTTAGCAATCTTAGAGAAATTCTCATTGAATTACCTATAGTAGCCAATGTGTCCAAGGAATGACCTCACATCTTTCATTGTTTGGTAATTCCTTGGATGATCATTCTTTTTTCAAAGTCCACCTTGATCCATTTTTTAGAAATTCTATGCCCCAAAATAATGCCTTCTTGGATCATCAGGTGGCTTTTCTGCTAGTTAAGCCTAAGTTTTGTCTCCACACACCTTTTAGCACTTGATTAAGATAGTTTAGGGCTTGCTGAAATGTAGCCCCATAGGTGGAGAAGTCATCCAAGAAGACTTCCACCCTGCTATCAATCTGTTATTGGAAGATGTTTAAGGATAAGGTGTTGGAATGCAATAGGGGTATTACACAAGCCAAACGACATCTTTCTATATGTGAAAGTTCACTAAGAACTTGTGAATGTAGTTTTGGCTTGATTCTCTAGTGCAATATAAATTTGATTATAGCCACTATAACCATCCAAAAAGCCATAGTAGTAATGCCTAGAAATGGTGTCCAAAACCTAGTTCACAAATGACAATGGAAAGTGATATTTGTAAGTTACCATGTTCAATAGCCTAAAATTGATATAGAACCTCCATTTACTACCTTTCTCTAGCACTATCACAAGTGGACTAATCCACTTTCTACCCACAATGGAATAGATGAACCTCACCTTGAGGAGTTGTTCAATCTCCTCCTTCATGATCTACTTTAGCTTGGGATTCAACCATCATTACAACTACCTATTTGGCATAATGGAAGGACTTTTGTAGATGCAGTGCTAGCATATCCTAGGATCAATTCTAGTGAGTTCAAGATATGACCAAGCAAAGGTTGTTGGCCATTTATTAACCACCTCCAATAGCTTCTTTTTTTGTGCTAGTGCAAGGTTGGCATTAATCATAATCAACTTTCCATTATTCAAAAATACATATTTTATTTCAACTGGTAAAGGTTTCAGCTCAAGGGGCTCTTGTTTAAAACTTTTAGGGATCTCTAACTCTTTGTAGTTGATTTCATAGGGTTCATCATAAGAGAGTTGGTGATGAACTTGCTCCAATTCATCCATGTCTTCAATGTAGGCACATGTAAGGGTCTCAGTTGGTTCCTTGCATATTTTTGAACTACTATTAAGATAAATTATCAACCACTGGGTGTCCTCCTACTTTGTGGCTACTGCGTATAGGCACCTTTGAATTTCTTTTGCATCAGAACACTGTCTGCATATTGTGATAGATGTGCTTTTTATAGTTCATAATGTTTGCACATAGTTGCACCCTTTGTCACTATATGTGATGCATGGAATGCGCTTCCTCTTGATCTTTCCAAATTCATTTTTCTTGGAAATTTCCAAGGAGAGGTCTCAGATTTTTAATCATGCATCTATGATTCTTAACCAAGCCTTTCCCATGATGATTGGAAATTCACCCTTGTAGTTATCAACACAGATTACTAGGAAGTCAGTAGGATATGATCATCCACAAATGGTGATCATAATGTCCTCCATCAATTCCAAGGGAATGATGATGAACTGATCTGCCAACTTAAGACAAATCTTGCTTTTCTTATGAGGAGGTGTGTTCTAGGCTTTGTACATTTCATGGGAAATCAAATTCACACCAAAACTTGAGTCCACAATAGCTTTACAAGGTTGATTCTATGTTATTTTCAAATAAATAAGGGGACCTCTAGGATCAAATCTTTTCCTAGGAAGGTGGCCAGCCTTAATCTAATCTGTGACCACATGGGTCAACATTATAATGTGTACTTTGGAAGGTGTTTGGTTTGAAGGGACCTCGAATGAGGTTGTAGAGGATGAGGTAGAAGCAGGCTCATTGGCCATAAGTGTCTATGAGAGCTTAGAAGGACTATTGGTTTAGAAGAAAAGTCTTTTGTAGAATTTGTTATCTAGACCACTTAGATGAGAAGGTGGCTATAAGGTAACATCCCTTGTGGCATTTCTTTACTATGGTTGGGCAAGAATTTTGCCCTACATAAATGGAGCTAGTTGAAGTTGAGTTCAGGATGAAGGTAGAGGTGCAAAAGGATGAGGAGGGTAAAATGGAAATGGGGATTCCCCTCTTGGAGATTGAGCTTTATAGTATTCAGGAGGATAATAGTGGTGCTGAAAGGAAATGTGATTGGAAGATTCACGTAGAGAAATCAGTTGCTGAACATAGTACCCATATGGATCTAGCTACTTGTAAAAGTATTACCCCCTTAGTGGTGGCGTCCCCCATGACTATGGGTGCTGCCATTACTAGTACTACTTATGAGGTCAAGATGGAACTCCACTTGGATAGTAGGCTTGTTGTTGGTGAAACTGCCTATAGTTGCCTTGTATATAAGGCAACCTCCTGGGTGCTTGTCTTCTTGCCAACCTAGGATTCAACGCATACACCCCGGACTCCTACAAGTGTGATACAATGGTGCAACATCCCTTTGGATGTTCATATTAGTAGATGTCACATCCACCATTATCATTTGTCTTAGATTCTACAACCTCCTCAATTGTAATAGCTTTGCCCTTACCCCTTTGATGGGTGCATTCAACTACTTTCATTCTCCTTTGGTCATGACTGCTACCTTGTTATTTGTACTCTTCTATAATTCTAAGGGTAGTTTGGAGTTTTTCGTTCAAAGAATGCCACATTTTATCTATCTTGGCCACTATTTTAGAAATAGATTTTTGGATTGGTAAGGTTTTACGTTATACCATTTCATCAAGTGATGCCTCCTCCTCCTCATTGTTACAAAATCAAACTTTCCTTTTTCGAATGAAAGGATCCATGTTGTACTCCTTCACACTTGCCTTTTTCTATAACTCACCTTCCTCTTTGGCTACATACTTAATTGGCCTTTGAATCTAATGAGATCTAAGCTCTAAAAGTCTCACTTGGGCATAAACCCCAAGAGTTTTCCTTGTTTCTATTCAAAGCCCATCTATGGTATGGTAGAGTTGCTCCCTTTGAGTGAAGTCATGGCCTAGGCACCTATGCAATAGAGAGTAATATCTAACCATGGTCATATCCAAAGATTCATGTGTTTCTTATCTCTACCCTTGGATTTGCTTTATGCAATTAGACACTCAAAAGTATGTTTGATACTCATCGTTAAAGAGTTCAAGCATCGTACTTCATCGTTTGATTAATTCTAGTTCTAAGAACTAATGATAGTTTTTGCCTCCTTAATGAGTGTCCTTGGGAACATCTTTAGCTTTTAAGATTCATTTTCAACATTCTGCAAGGCATAAGCATCGTGAAAGGGTTGAAGATGGTTTTGTAAATCTGAGTGATATTCCCCCTTGAACTTGGAGATATTGTTCATAACCAACCATTTAATTCTATTATCTATTACATGCCTTGTTGGAATTCTCATAGCCTCTACAATATTTAGCATATTTGTTATTGCAAGAAAAGGTTCATTATAATCATAGCCTCTATGATGGCCATGATGCTTATGATGTTCTGTATTGTCCCTTCTTTCGTGATGGTGGGCCTTCCTTGATTCCCCACACCCTAGTCTCTACTAGTTTGGCTGGTCCTATGATCATCTCTATCTCACTGGTCACCTCCATCATGGTCACATCCTCTATAGCTTCAGTTAGAGCTAGAGGAGGAAGAAGATGAGGATATTGAAGGTGAAGAAGAATGAGAACCAGCACCAACACAGTGTCTGCTTCCCCATCTTCTTTAGTCACGACCACAATCATCATGCTTGTTGTCATCGTGATGCTTGTCCATGTTCCTACCTTGACTCCCATTTTTCGAGCTCCCATGGTCATGGGACCTATTCTTCCTTGAACCAAGATTGTTCACAGTGGATTGTAAGTTCTAGTTAGGGCCTTCCTCATCAAAGAGGAAGGGAGGAATGTTAGTGTTTTGAGAACCCCCAAAAAAGGGATCCTCCCCTTCTTTCTGGTCCAGAAGGAACAAGGGGTTTGTGAACCGTTTCCTCTTTGATGCCTCGTAACATATCTCTTGTTGTTAATCTTTCTTGCATCATGCATTAGTGGGATGATAATGCCACTAGTTGTGATCCTACACAACATATTCAACATTGAGTTTTTGGATTTCCAATCTCATGAGAGTTTGGAGCAACATCGTGGAACCAATCAATTACCGAAAACATAATGTTGCCCTCCATGTTCCTCCACCATAGCTATTCATCCTAATGTAGGATAAAGATGAAGTCTAGCACATAATCATTGGGATGATTATAGACCACTATGCATTATTTAAGCATTGGTAGTTTTGACCCTTCGTGCTTAGGTTGATTGGATGTATGAACAACGGTGAAGATTCAGCCCTATGAGAAGAAGACATTTTAGTTTTGAAGAAAAATAATGTGTTTTTACTACTACTACTATTATTATTAATGATTGTGACTTTAAGGTTCATTACAATGCCATTGAATAATTTTACTAACTCCTAGATAGCATATGTAGCTAACTAAAGTCTCTAGCAATGGTGCCAATGATGAGTCGTGAGCAGTCCCTAAGCCTAATCATATAGCATTCACTAAGTGATCTGGTCAAATTTTAGAGACTTTAGCTCTCTAGGTACACTAGGTCTAGGAAGTGAATCTAACGTGTGTGATCGTTGTCTTCTCAGTTTCACTTGTGAAGTGCAAGTGTATGATTAAGTGTAATTGAGGCATGTGATTTTTTTATCATTTTATATTTATTGTTTAAATCACCTAAGTGCTAGAAAATAGAGTAATTAAATGTTTAATTAATCTAATAACTAGTTAATATCTAAGCTAATCCTAACATAAGCATCTATTCCTATTTACCATTAACATCTTGAACCATGTTACAACGTTACTGGGTTACCAAGTGTTTAGCGCTATTGAGATTACCAAACATTAATGTATGATCGAAATGGTCGTACTTATGTGTATTAATTAATCACTAATTAATTAATTAATTGAATGCATTAAATTAAATTACTCAAATAATAAATGCATTAAGTAAACATTAAGATAATTCCAAATGCTGCAAGGTTTATGAAGAAAGCTTGTATTTATTGCTGATCACACCGAGGTGCTTAGGTACATTAGTTTTTGAATAAAGATTCATACATTCTCACTCTTACTATGGACACTTAGAAAATATTCTAATTGTCAAATGAACAAAATGCAATAACATTGTTAGGATACCAATAATTAAATGTCATAAATGTGGTTAGTAAGTGCATATTTATAAGCAAAGATAAACATTGCATTGATGGGATTGAGTTGATGGCATCCCATCGATGCAACCCATGGAAGATGCTTCATCACTTGCCATCTTTGTGTTGCTGCATGAATAAGTGGGTAGAGAACCTCTTGCCTTTTGAAGCCTCATCACATGCTTCCATTTGTCAATCCTTCCTCTGTTGGGCATCTGTGGGTTGATCAAGTTTGTAAAGGGGATCCTGGACTTCAAATTTTGAATTAAGTCCAACAATGTCATAGTGGATCAAATTGTTCATTAGCATTGTAGGCAATGACTATTTGAGGGGTAACATAATGTTGCTCTCCATATTCCTCCAACACATCTATTCATCTTGATGTAGGACAAAGGTGAAGTTTAGAGTGTAAGGATCAAGATGGGTGTAGATAACATAGAATTGTTGTGGTGTTTGGGTTTGAGAAACGTTTTGTCTTTGATTAGTTCCACTAGTATGTGGTGGAGATTCATCCCTACAAGAAGAAGCCATATTGTTCTTTATTTAAAGATATTGTGCTTTAGTTTTTATATTCTTAATGATTTACCATTAACGATTTTTACAACATCTTTGTAGGATACACTATCTTTTCTATTTAGCATACTTACTTTAACTAAATCCTCAATAATAGCATCAATGATGAGCACCAAGTAGTCCCTCTTCTCAAACATACAAATCACAAGCATTCACTAGTGATCTATTCAAATTCTATGGACTTAGCCTCTAAGTGTACCAACAAAAAAAGATAGTGACGTGAGAATTATGATTGTTGTCTTCTTGGCTTTCACTTGTGTAAGCTCATTGGTATGGTTAAGTGTAAGCCAAGGCACATGATATTTGTTTATATTTTATATTTTTATTTAATCTATGGTCCACTTTTCGTACACATCATGAACTCATATTAATGCTACTGAGTTACCAAGTGCCTATTGCTAGGTGTACCAAATAGCCATCACTGGGATTACCAAGCATTAATCAGTATGTTTGAAGTGGTTGAACTTATGTGTACATTATTAAATGCATTAATTAACTAAGGGCAAGAATGTAAATTACATTAATAATAAAGTGCATGAAAATAAACGTTAATCTATTCTAAGTGCTACAAGGAGTTCCAAGAATCTCATCTTTATTTCCATTACATCAATGTGTCTAGGTACAATGGTGCTCGAATAAAGATCCATACAATTCCTTGAAGTCCTATTGTGGACACTCAGAAAATATTCTAACTCTAGGTTAACAATATTGTAAAACCTTAACTATGTTATTGACTTAACATGTCATAAATGTGGTGGGTACATGCATTTATATAGGCATGACATAATGCTACATCAACACATCAAATCATGCATCAATGAGGCTACATCGATGAGGTTGCATCGGCATAGCTAGTCAAATGATTCATCATACCCCCATGACTAAGTGAAAATTGATCCTCAAGTAAACAAAAGTAGGATTGAGCTCTTATAAAATTAGGAGGTATGGGATTATTGACTAATTGACTCTAACTAACTAACTCTGAGTACTAAATTATACAAAATTACAAAAATGGGTGTCCTTGACAACAAAATAAGACACCCTTACAAAGATAGAGGCAGAATTCTTCAGTTGTCGAAAATGAGCTAGAGATTAGACAGTTCTATGAGGTGGAGGCTTTTAAGATGCTAAAGGACCTTTGCTAAGCTTCAATGCTCATGGCGGTGGTGGTAGCTAAGGTTGAGGTTGTCCTACTTTGGCTGCTACTTCTTAGAAAAGATGGAAAGCATCCAATAATGCATTCATCCTCTCTTCCTTACTCTGTGGATTGTGCACAATCCATGTATTTTTTCCAATGTGGATTGGTACAAGGATGTCCCATAGATAAAGTATTGTTGAGAACAACCCTTTAACATTAATGAACCATGATGTGAATTACTTTCATTCAACATCAAATGTCTTTACCATGTTCTATAGTTCATGGTAATCATCCATTCATCTAGTCAAGTTCTTAGCAACAATTGTTGATCTATGAATTATCTCTTGAGAACTTCAACCTTTGTGTTGGCTATCTCCAACTTTTTCTTAGTGTCTTTGTGATGCTTGAACTCGATCTTGTAAAGGAGGTACAAGCTAGCCACCTGCATCTCAAGCTCTATCCTTGGCCTTCTTGCTATCAGCATTACCAAGTATGCATATTAGATATTAGCAAGCTCCATGTATTCATTTATCTCCTCTATTTGCAACTCCTTCAAGTGGATTTTGACTTGGTTATAGGCATTCAAACTGTGAAAGATCAGCTACCATACATTGCCTCTCTATTGGAATTGTTAGAGGGTCTCATTCATCTTCACCCTAGTGAGTTGAATTTCTTTTGCATTAACTTCTTTGAGGAGCCCTACCTAGTCCCTATAGTGATTCTTGACATATTAAAACTTTAGGACCTTATTTTTCCAAGAATTTACCTTGATGGCTATCTTTTGGTGAAGCGTCCACACTTCCTCGATAGAGAGATTTTAGTTCTTAGTTGATAACCTCCACAAATCTAAGTTTACCTTGGCAAACTACCTCTATTTTTGTCTCACAAATTTGACCATTTGATCTTTTTGCTCCTCGATATTTTTGTAAGTGATGAATGTCCTTTGTGAGGACTAAGCTCTTCTTGTGAACTTGTGTCAAGTGCTTATCAATGTTGATGGAAAGATCTTCTGATAAGAAGGCATCAAAAATTGCCATCTGCTTAGCATTCTCAACCACCCTTAGTTTGTGATGAAGCTATAAGAAAGATTCATCTCTTGTGATTGCTTGGCTAAGAATGGTGGGATTACTGAGATGGGCTCTCAATTCCACAACCTTGATAACCAACCAATGGTTTTTGGTGGTGGCTACCTCTAGTTGGATGTTAATAATGATGAACTTGCCCTTCATCTTAAGTAGCTTTGATAATGTAGTAGTGATTTTTTCTAGGAGATCAAAGATATCTAGCAGTGGTTGCCTAGTTCCCACTAACATTTTCTCATGTTGGGCTATGCTTAATTGCCTTCTTTCCACTTTTAAGGACATCTATGTTAGGCATGGCTATTATAAGAGTGTTCAATGCTCCAGTCACATGATCCTCCTTCACTTTTGGTGCTATTTCTTAGTCATGGTGGTAGATGACTAGGATAGTAGCCCCCTTGCCTTCCTCCATGTTCACCGAGAAAGTCATGATGTTTCCAGAGATTTTGAGAAATTTTTGTTATTCAAGGATGGGCATCGTAACTTCTTGAGTGCTTAGATTCGATCTTGAGGATGCCTACATGCATTGGGTAGAAAATAATGGGGTGGTCTCCTCCAACTAATTGATTATCCTAGTAACTTTGTTGAGGTGGCTCAATGCTAGTTGGTAGATCAATGACTCCCCACCACTTGCCTCTCTTATTGTTGCTACAACAATTGTTCATGGAGTTTCCTCATTCACTTGACACCTATGCTAGCCTCTCGTGTAGTTTCATTGATAGGTGGTGTTGGTGGCTACTCCTCCTCTAGTAGCTTGGTAGTTACCTTATCCTTCATTATCTCCTACTAGGATGCACTAGAATGATGATGGAGTGTGTCATTGGAATAACAAGCTATGCCTCCCTTTTTGCAAAGTTTATGGATTAGGCATGGAAAGGGGAGTGTCTTCCTCCCTTGCTCATTTTCTTTGAAACACTTTTCTATCTCGAGGAAGATGAGTTGAGGGAGGTTAATAGGGAACTTGTTACTTAGTACAGTGCACACATGTGTAGAGAAGACAATCACCTTACTCGGCCTCATCATTGGGTTTAGATGATAGGTTGCTATCTTGAAATAGGCTCTATTTGCCTTGGTAAGTGCACCATACTTCTTACAATCCATCCCATATCACCATTGGATCCATTCCTTTTTTGCATTTGAGTTCGGCTAAGTTGAGATCTCTACCAATGTTTCTCCTATGTTAGGCAAGCTGAGGGCCTCCACAATGGCCTCAACTGAGTAGGATACGATTATGTCTTTTATTTTAATGGTGGCATCTCCTTGGTGGTTGTTCCAAAAGAGGTATGTTTCTCCCATGTACCACTCTCTTCTAAAAGAGGGAATGAGCCACATGGGAGACCCTTGCAATTATGTTTGGACTTCCTCTAGCATTAAGTCCAAGAAGAGACCAAAGTTAAGCTCTTGAAGAATCAAACTTTAGAAATCCTTGGAATGAATTCATTCTAGATAAGCCTCGGTCAGTGTAACCTCCAGATTAGGCCTAGGCCTTGGCACCTCATCTTGTCACAACTGGCTAATCTCTATTGTGGGAATCTAGTGAATAGAACAAGGAGTATGTAAGTGGATCCTTCCTAGAGCAAGCTCATACCTCTAACACCCTTGCATGCTCTCATACCTAGGAGTGCATAGGCACCAAGGATGATGAATGGCCATTGATTATTAAAAATCGAATCATCAAGAAACCACAAATGAATTAAGACATACAAAAATGACCAAATTAATTAAACATGATAAGGGGCAATGAGGTAGTAGATGGTAAGAATCGATGATGAGAGAGGATATGGAATGGAGTCTTGCATCCTGGTTACATGAAGTCCTTGTGGAGGTTTATGAGTAATATGATCTAATACTATCCCATCCTTAGTTAGAATTAAGTTCATTCACTTCTAGTGACTTTGCATTAGCACATTCAGATCATTTGATCCCTAGAGGTCATGAACACCCCCAAAGATCACCCACCATTCTAGGTAAAGAAGAAAAGAGAAATAGGAAGTTAAGAGGGCCTTAGTTAGAGGGATGCCTTTAGGCATGAGTAACATGTCTTTCCAACCCCATAACTAGTTCTTGTAGTGCATTATTTTTGTCTAGGGGTATGTTTTGAATTCCCATGTGTCTTTTTTTTTCATGGAAACCACACGATGCAAAGACATTGCTTCCTGTTATTGGTCAATGTTAGGAATAGTGAGAAATTGATGAGAATACCCATAAAACTCCAAATAGTAGGCAATTATAAAAGGTAATAAGTCCCCTTAAAGCCACATCCTTGTCAAATCCACTTTATTCATTCCATGTCTAGAAAGTATTGAGGTCATAAGTTCTTTATAAGTTGTTATTAAGAAAAGACCTTATGCTCCAAAATAAGAGAACAAGTGGAGTGAAATGGGTGGATTACATGAGCTCACTACCTAATATCATGAGAAAACCAATGTCTCATTAATTGATTTTAGAATTCAATGATGAAATAAGGTCATTAAGTAATCAATTTAATTAATACAATTTATTGAACCACCATCAATTAGTAGTTGTATTTGACACCAAATACCTAATGGTAATAAAGAAGAAAAAATACACATAAGAAAATTCAAATAAGGAAAATATAAAAGAAATTGAAAATATCCAAAAAAATGGAAAACATATAAAGAATGATGTAAAACAAAAAAGTTGAAAAACTGAGGAGCCACTACAAAATGTTAACATGGAGGGCCATCTCTTCCACAATTGAGTTAGAAGGGAGAGACTAAAAAGATTAAGTGTGCTTAGTCATCAATTGTTGTATTGTTACCACTAGTTTTCCGTGTCTCTAGGAAAGTTTTAATTTGTTGCATGTTGACTAATAATCTTTTGTTTGGGCTAGTAGGGTGGTAGATCATCATTGTCCTAGATGAAAAAGTTTCATGTATAATGTAAGGGCCCTCCCATAGCATCTGGAATTTCATATGTTGAGTTACATGCATGGGGTTCTAGTAAAGCACCTTGTCTTCTAGTTGAAAATTGACTTTTCTTATTCTGAGGTCATGGCCTTGCTTACTGTGTACCTTGTGCACTTCATTTAATGATAGGGCCACTAATTAATTTTTTTCTAGCATGTTGAGGTTCATCAATCTTTCTCTTTGGGCTAGACTTAGATCTAGGTTAATGTCATAGGTTGTTACAGGTGTACGAAGCTTGGTTTAGATGGGAAGAGTTGGAAGTTTCCCATACACTAACTCATAGGGAGAATACTCAATAGGAAGCTTCCATGTTGAATGATAAGTCCAAAGAGTATTGCTGAGTTTACTACTCTAGTCCTTTCTATATTTACTAACTGTTTGTGTTAGTATTTTTGTGATTTTCCTGTTTGTGACCTCAACTTGGTCATTATCTTGGGAGTGGTGGAGTTGTTAGTTTATGTTCAATCCCTAAGCAATGCACAAGTTTTCAAAAAGTGGTAGCCATCAAATGTGTTCTATTATTAGAAATTAGTGCTCATGGCACACCAAACCTATTCACAACATTCTATTTTATAAATCGTGTCATCATAGAAGATGAATAGTCAATGATAGCAACAGCTTCAGTCCACTTGGTGTAATAGTTAACCACCATGATGATGTATGACTTTCCATTTGACATGGGGTTGATGGATCCCATGAAGTCAATCCCCTGAAGATCGATAGGTTGTACTAGTTCAATTCACTTTTGGATCCCTTCCATTCACATGATCATCCCTCCATCACATTGGCATCTATCACAAGAATAGAAGAAGTGATGGAAATCCCTAAAGATCATTTGCCAATAATGCCCTACCATGAGGATCTTAATGGTTATCCTCCTTCCAACACAGTGGCCCCCATAAGGGCCTTCGTGTGCATCTTGGAGGACTCAAAGTTGATCTACATTGGGAACACTCCATCATACTAGGACATATACACAACTCTTGTAGAGGTTACCTTTGATTTCCCTAAAGTGCTTGGCCACATGAAGAAATTTTTATTTCTTCTTATTGTCCCACTCTTGTGGCATCTCCTATGTGAGTAGATAGGAGAGGATGTGATCATACTAGTTCATTTCTTTGGGCCTTTGAAAATCAACAATAGTAACAAAGATAAGTTCATTAGGGAATTGATCATATAGTGGGCCCTCATCTTCTTTGCTATCCCATATTAACTGAGATAAGTGATTAGCAACCACATTCTTGATTTCCTTCCGATCAATCATTGTAAGATTAAACTCTTGAAGGATCACTAGTCACCATATGACACTCGGGCTTACCATTGGTTTGTTCATTAGAAACTAAATAGCCCTATGATTGGTGTGCATAAAAACTTAGTATCCAAGCGCATAGTTCATAAATTTCTCTAAGGCATACACCACTACCATGAGCTCCTTTTAAATGGTGATGTAGTTCAATTATGC
This sequence comes from Gnetum montanum, assembly GCA_015680685.1. NCBI lineage: Eukaryota > Viridiplantae > Streptophyta > Gnetopsida > Gnetales > Gnetaceae > Gnetum > Gnetum montanum. The sequence continues at coordinate 2,361 of MNCI01032703.1, read as the reverse complement.
ATCCACAATGCTCCTACTTGCATAGTGGATGGAGTATGGATGTTTCTAATTATCCAATTGTATAAGCATGATCCCCAAAGCATAATTCAATGCATATTTCATAATTTGAAATGGCTTGAACTAGTCTAGTACTTATAGAAATTGGTTCTATGAGTTTCTACTTTAATTGTTGGAATGCATTCTTACATTTCCTAGTCCAGACAAATGGTGCATCCTTCTTTGTAAGTTTCACCAATGATTTGATAATCTTCAAGAAATTTTTAATGAAGCACCTTTATTAACCAGTGTGGCTAAAGAATGACCTCATATATTTTACTATTTCTAGTTGTCTGGTTATTCCTTAAATGAATTGTACTTTTTCTAGGTCCATATTGATCCCTTTGCTCAAAATCTTATGCCTCAAGATAATGCCCTCATAGACCATTAGGTGGCTCGTCTATCAATTGAGCCTTAAATTTGTCTCCACACATCATTGAAGAACTTGCTGAAGGTAGTTCAAGGCTTGCTCAAAGATAGCCACATAGGTTGAGAAGCCATCCATGAAGACTTGTAACCTGCTACTGATCTGTTATTGAAAGATGCTTAGGACCAACCATTGAAACGTGGTAGGAGCATTGCATAGGTCAAAGGGAATCTTTATATATGTAAAAGTCCCTAAGGACTTGTAAATGTAGTCTTGGCCTAGTCTTCTAGTGTTTTCTAGTTTTGGTTATAGCCACTATAACTATCCAAAAAGCTATAGTAACGATGTCTTATAATTATGTCCAACACCTAATTCACAAATGGCAATGGAAAATGGTCTTTGTAAGTTGCCATATTCAATAGTCAAAATTCTATATAGACTCTCCATTTTTCTCCTTTATTTGGTACAACAACAAAGGGGCTAATCCAGTTACTATCCGTAATTGGGTAGATGAACCCTTCTTTGAAGAGTTGTTCAATCTCCTTCTTGATGATCTACTTGAGTTTTGGGTTTAATCATATTTTTGGTTGCCTTTTTGACTTGATGGAGGATTCTGTATAAATTCTATGTTGGCATATTTGAGGATGAATTCTTGTTAGCTCATGATATGACTAGGTAAAGGCTGTTGACCATTTGTTCACAACTATCAAAAATTTCCTTTTCTGTTCTAGAGCAAGTGTGGCATTGATAATCACCAGCTTGCCATTGTTAAGAAATGCATATTCCATTCTTGCCAATAAAGCCTTTAACTTAAGGGGCTCTTACTTAAAATTCTCAAGGATTTCCAATTCTCCCTAATCTATTTCACTTTGTGCATCAAAGAGTTCGTGATGGAGCTATTCCAATTTATCCATGCTTTCAACATGGGAGCTAGTGAGGCTCTCAGCTAGTTCCATACACATTGTTGATGTAGCTTCATTATCTATTATCAAGGATTGGGTACCCTCTTGTTTGGTGGCTGCTATGTATAGGCACCTTTGAATTTCTATAGTTTATGCACATTAATTGCATGCATGAAGTGATGTACCTTTGATGGTCCATAGTCTCTGCATGTAATGGCACCCCATGTCATTGTACATGATGCCTGGAGCTCTCTTCTTCTCTATTTTGTCAAATTTATTTTCCTTGGAAATCTTCAAGGAAAGGTCTCAAATCTCCATTTTTGCATCAATGGTGCTCAACCATGTCCTCCCCATGATGATAGAGAAGTCCCCCTTGTAATTCTCCACATGGATTACCAAAAAATTAGTAGGATAGGACCAACCACAAATAAGGTTACGATGTCCTCCACTAATCTAAAAGAAACAGTGATGGAATTGTCTACTAGCTTCAGTTTGATGTTGCTCTGTTTCAAGGGAGGTAGGTTCTAGGCTTTGTACATATCCCAAGAAATTTAGTTAACACTAGAACCTAATTTTAAAAGAGCCTTGCATGGTTCATTTACAATGATCTACAAGTAAATGAGGGGACTTCTAAGATTAGATATTTTCCTAGAAAGGTGGCCAACCTTGATCCAATATATGATTGCATGAGTCAACATGGCAATATTCAACTGGGAAGCATTTTGGTTTGAAAGTTGCTTGAGATGGATTTTAGAGGTTGAAGTGGTAGGGTTAGTAGCTAGAGGTGTTTGAGAGGGCTTTATGGCACTGTTGGTTCTAGAGAATGACCTCTTATGAGGCCTGGATTCAAGACCATGCTATGAATTCACTACCCTCGTGGCATTTCTTTGCTATAGCTAGGTAGGTATTTCATCCTACATAGATGGAGTAGGTGGCAGAGGTGTTTTTGGTGATGGTGTAGGAGTGGATGGGTTTTGTGAAGGAGGATAGAAGGAAAATGGGGCTCCTCCATTAGAGAAGAAACTTTGTAGTACCTTGGAGGATAGTAGTGGTGTG
>MNCI01032702.1:324287-340480 GCA_015680685.1 Gnetum montanum | reverse complement strand
GGAGCTACTGGAGACCTTGGTGAAGGTCATGGGGATCCTTGTGCTCAATTTCTGCCTATTTTGACTCAATTTCAGGGCTCCAAAAGTTGGTGACGCTTATCCTTACGCTGTGCAGCGTCTGAAAAAGTAACCAAAGTGTACTTAGCCAAAACCAAATATTTTGAACCTAAAACTTTTGATTCTGGATGCTAGAAGTTGGTGCAGTCGCCTATGGGCCCGGGGGGACCTTGCCTATTGAATTGTGGGCCATCAGGGGCTGTTTTGGAGGCCTCCAAGTTTGGTCACGATGTACTCATGTTGGGCAGTAGCATGACTTAGCTTGATTCTTGTGTAAAAGTGCTAGGCCAAAACTAGTGGTGTTTCATTGGCCCCTCTTTGTTGATGTTTGGAGGAATCTACCCAAGAGGCATCGACAAAGAAGTGCAAAACACCATGGGCAACAAAGCATCAAACATTAACCATCGGTCCTTGGCTAGGTGTCATCGCACCATTTTCAAAAGTACATGGGATTGAGAGAATGTGGTTCAAGATGCAAGGGAATCAGTTGTAACTAGGGAAGCTAGGAGGTTAAGGGCTATGATTGCTACTGGGATTTGTGAGAGAGAAATGCTCTCTTGTGCACAAGTCATGTCATTGGTCCTTGTCAACAGCCGGGTTTTCAGTAGACTCGAAACCAAGACATAGGAGGTGCGTTCTTTGGAGAAACGGGACTCTTATAGAGTATTTGTGGGGCCCATTGTAAACAGCCAAAGCCACGTGATGATGTGTAACATGGTCTCTTTGAGACATGAGTGTAACTTTTTTTTCAAGACAACTGCCTTCTTGCCTGGGGCTTGTATGAGAATAGCCAATAGTCTTTTTGTTTATGATGTCAACAAGGTCATGAAGACCTTTTCTGTGCATTTTTCTCTTTAACCTTTTTATGCTTTTTTTTTGTTTCTTGTTTTTTTTTTCTTTTGTGTTTACTCTTTTTGAAAGAGCTTGCTTTTTGTGCTGTGATCGTGTTTAAGCACTTGCATTTTGCATCATGTAGTGTGTATCATGTTTTGCGTCGCAACTACTTAGAGAGTTATAGTGTGCAATAGTGTATCAAGAGTTTTGAGGTGAGCAGAATGTATCAGGGGGTGTAATTGAATAGGCTAAGGGGAGCATGATGGGGAAATAGGGGATGCAATGGGAGTCAGGAATGTACTTATGAACAGATTGATTAAACTAGTCGCGTGCGTCAGGAAAAATGTGATACCTTGTCATCATGATGAAGTGCATCTATGCACGAATGCCTCAGAAGTGTCATCCTGCAAACACAACTCCAAGAAGACAAGAAAACCACAAATGAAATAGTCAACTAAACACTTTAAACAAGGAGATGGAGTCACCACGTGCAAATTTCAAAGTAAACAAAATCATGAATAGCATCAGTTTCATTAGGCCCCATGGGATGAATCATGCAACAAGTCTTTGTGGAATAGGAACAGCTAACTACAACAACAGATCTTTTCAAGTTTTTCCTGGTCATCGATGATGACACTAGTTTATAGTCTTAGTGGACTGTCATGGGTTAGTTTCACGTCATAACCCCTTGGACGGTGCTAGTTTAGCATCGTAGCAGACAATGCATTGCTAGTTTATAGTCATAGTGGACTATGAAGAGGTAGACTAGTTTATAGTCTTAGTCGACTCTGGATGCTAGTTTCATGTCATGGCAGACAGATGTAGCAGTTTAGTGTCATATTGGACAGAACTCTATGCTATCAGTTTTAAGTCATGATCCAGGACTACTCTGTGGCATTAGTTTTAAGTCATGATCCAAGACTACTTTGTGGTATCAATTTTAAGTCATGATCTAGGACTATTTTGTGGTATCAGTTTTAAGTCATGATCCAGGACCATTCTGTGGTATCAGTTTTAAGTCATGATCCAGGATTGTTCTATAGTATCAGCTAGGACTATTTTGTGGTATCAGTTTTAAGTCATGAATTTTAAGTCATGATCCAGGACTGTTCTATGGTATCAGTTTTAAGTCATGATCCAAAACTATTTTGTGGTATCAGTTTTAAGTCATGATCCAGGATTGTTCTGTGGTACTAGTTTTAAGTCATGATACCAGGACTATTCTATGGTATCAGTTTTAAGTCATGATCCAAAACTATTTTGTGGTATCAGTTTTAAGTCATGATCCAAGACTATTCTGTGCCAGTTTATAGTCATAGCGGACTGATGCTTACCTTGCTTGTGTAAAGTGTGATGCTATATGCATGGTCATGTTGTGTATCTGCAAGATCCTGTAAAAAATCAACTAGAAAGAAAACAATGTCAAGTGACACCTGTTGTACATAGATTTGGAATATATGAATGAAAGAAAAGCAATGTAAAAAAAGTGATAGTTTTAGGCCATTCCAGGCCGAATGTTGCCTTGCCATTTGCACTATTCTTAAATTTTAAAATTCTTATACTTAAATTTTCAAGTGGACAATAATTTCATGGAGATTTTAAAATTTTATGAAATTTTCAAGTGTTTGTTGCCCTTAACTGTTTTGTTCTATTTTCTATTTTCTGTTTGTAGGGACACGTTAACGATGGAGCTGGCCCCAGTGGAGTAGGGGCAAATGATGAAGAGGATCTTGGGGATCAACCCCATCCATGAGCTTTTAAGTCATTAAGTGTTTTTGGATTTTTTTGGATGTTTGATGGAATGTATAAAGACGGATGTAATGGACTAAATTCAATTATGGTATAAAATGGTTGCATTCCTTTGTTACCTTGATGTTCTATGTAAATATTTTTATCATTTTTCATGTTTTTTATTGTTTTTCTTTGTTTTCTAGAGTATATATGTATGCAACTAAATGTAACATAAATTTCTAAAGTGTAAAGCAAGATGTAAGGTAAATACTTGGAAAAGAAAGTAACGACCGTGCAAGAATCTAAATTGCAAGTTGTAACCTGTAAGCGAAAATTCAATGTAAGATGACAGGAGTTTGTAAATTTGTAATTTGTTGGCTTTAGTTTAAAGCCATTTTAGGCTTGGTACATCAGTTTAAATTCTTGATGGACTATTGCATCTATTTTTAAAGAAAGGATTACCAATTTTATGTCATGGTGGGCCAAAGGTAGTAACGCTTTCAAGAAATTTTAAATGGAACTGGCCATTTCTAACCGTGGCTAGTTTAATGTCATTGTGAATGTTTGTTGGTAGTTTTAACGTCATACCGGATGTGTCGTAGTTTAACATCATTTCGGAAAGTTCATAGTTTAACGTCAATTTAGACAATTCGTAGTTTAACATCATTTCAGAAAGTTCTTAGTTTAACGTCATTTCGGACAGTTCGTAGTTTAACATCATTTCGGACAATTCGTAGTTTAACGTCATTTCGGACAGTTCGTAGTTTAACGTCATTTCAGACAGTTTGTAGTTTAACGTCATTTCTAACAGTTCATAGTTTAACGTCATTTCGAACAGCTCGTAGTTTAACGTCATTTCGGATAGTTCGTAGTTTAACATCATTTCGAACAATTTGTAGTTTAACGTCATTTCAAACAGTTCGTAGTTTAACGTCATTTTGGATAGTTCGTCTCATTCATTCTAGTTGTTGAGTTGCCTCTTAATCTTTTGTAGCTTAACGTGTGGGGCTGGGTGTATGGGTATGATTTTATATTCATCTTCCCCTTCATCAATGATATCAAAGGGTAGTTCTGACCAAGAAAAATCAGCAGGAATGGCTCCTATGTCTGTGTCTTCTTGTGTTTCTTCAGTGCTAGTTGGGTTATGAGTCAATGTTGGGTTCACATTTTGATGTATATTCATGGTTTCTTGTTTAGGCTTAATGAACTTAATTTCTGACCCTTGACCTATCTCAAGGTATGAGGAAATGATCGATGTTGTTGTATCCCCATGTATGATGATCTCTCCTCCCTCGTAAGGTAGATGTATCTTTTGATGGATTGGTGAAGATACGACTTTAAGTTGAGCTAGCCAAGGACATCCTAGGATCAGATTAAACCCTGGCATTTCATCAACCACTATGAATTCAGCTGATGTAGGGAATTGTTCTCCAGCTATGAAATCTAAGGTAACCATGCCTTTCACTCCCACACGGGAACCACTGAAAGATCTTAGGAGGGAGGTTGTTGTGGTTTGTACTTGTTCAGTGAGTCCCAATTTTTCGATGATGGAAAAAGGTATTACATTTGTTGCTGCACGATCATCGACATGCACCCTACGTATTTTGAAATGATCAACCTATATTGTTATGAACATAGGGGCCGTAGTGATTTCCCCTATTTTCTCATCTAGCTTAATGTCCTTAACGCAGAACTCTAAGGATGTGGTCTACGATTCCTAAAATTGTGGGGATAATACTGCATAAATGGATGGTTCATCTGTAGGAAGATCCTCACTAATAGGAATTGAAGTTAGCATCCGTACAAGAGCCTCTCGATGTACTACTGAAGTCATTACTAGGTCATACAAACTTAAAGAAGTATTCTTTTGTTTTAAGGCTTGTGTGACCTGGGTCAACGCATTTGCTAGGTCTTTACCACTTGGGACATTCTTATCCGTAGAGATTTGGTCCATTTGAACCAGCATTCATATTTCTCGTGGAGGGGTTTTTATGTTAGTAGTTGAGGATGCTGGTTTTGGGATATGACTCGTGACTTTATCTTTGTTTTGGTGACTTGTACTAGGCTCATTAATGGACAAACTCATGGGGATGGTATTTAGTGGTGTAGGCTTTGGCAGTCCTAATTCATGTCCATGATTTTCTCTCTCCATGTGCTCTCTTTTTTCTTTTTCCAAGTGCTCTCTTATTAGCCTATCGGCAAGACATTCTCGCAAAGGTCGTTGAGAAGTGGAGGTGGGTTGTGTGCCAAGGTGTTTTGGCACCCGGACCACAAAGGGAATGGGTCAATTTTCAGATGGTATGTTTGTTGTGGTGGCAACCGAAGGAGGTATGCAGATGATGAATGGTTTTGATGGTGTGGGGGATGTGCGCATGGTAAAAGGAGTTTGAGGATATATTGAGGTAGGTGTGTTTTCTGAATGCCCGTGAATCACAAAAGGCTTTCAAGGAATGTCTTATCTATCTTCCACATGGATAGTATTAATCACATATGGGGCATCGTTGATTTTGGTATTGAGTGGATCCTTGTAGACCCCCATGGATTGGTTTTGAGGCCTTACCGAGTTTGTCTCATCGAACACTACTTCACCCCCATATATCATGTGTTGTATATCTTGTTTCAACACAAAGTAGTAATCAGTCCCATGACCACACCATTGGTGATATTCACAAAACCTATCCAACCTAAAGCCTTTTGGAATGGAAGGTTTTTTGGCTATTGCTAAAGCTGGATTTTTGGCCAATTCACAAAAGCAATCATGTCTTTGCGAGGCTAGAGGAGACATTTGTTTGTGTTGAATTATTCCAGCTTTTAGAAGTTGATCAACCAGTTGTGAAGGCTTCATGGGAAATGGTGTGTATTGAGCAGGGTCTTTCCTTTTAAAGGTACGGGCATGACCTGTGTTGTTGTTTCTATTTGAAGAATTTCTAGGTGTATGAGTGGGTGTGGTTCTTTCATAGTTGTTTAGGATAGTAGGTTATTTTCCTTCAGCCACTGCTGCTACTATTGTTTTGGATTTATCTTTCCTCATGTATTGGCTCCTAAAGGTCGAGTAGGCTGGGTCATTACTTGTTTGTGCCACTTCTTCTATGTCTTTGATTTGTAAAAATACTTGGCTCAATGTGTGGGCTTTCAGGTAGTAAAGTTTTGACTTAATAAAGTCATTCACAGCTGACTTAAGGATGGTGAGTAAATATGTTTCGTGGATAGGTTCATGAAGTTCGTTTAAGGCTACACTCCACCTTTGGATAAATTTCTACGCTGGCTCTAATGGCACTTCTTTAACTTGGATCAAGCCATCTAACATGGCTTCAGGTTTCAAATTGTACTTGAAACGGGTGACAAACTGATGCAACAAACTCTCTAAAGAAGATATAGAGCTATGAGGTAAAAATTGGTACCAGTCTAAGGCTTTTCCAGTTAAGGACATTGCAAACACTTGCAAAATTACATGAGGTCATGCTTGAAGTAAAAGGATTTCAGTTCTAAATGTGACTAGGTGGGCATTTTGGTTCCCTTCTCCATTGTACTTGGTCAGTTGAGGTAATGAGACTCCTTTTGGCAAGGTCAAGGGTGGAACTGAGGGGTCAATTAGGTCATCTTGATAGAAATCTAGTACCTTGACTTCCTCATTGTTGAAAGTTTTAAGGCATTTTAATTCTTTTGCCAACAAGTGCATCATTTTTTGTGTGTCTACCCATTCTTGGGCGGTAGGCAAACCAGTGGATTGAGTGGATTGTGGATGATAATGATTTAGTTGTTGCATTGTTTGTGGAAAGAAAGGTTTTTGGGCTAACATTTGTTGTGGTGGGATGGTATTTGGGACTAAGCCCACTGCCCAACTACAGGTTGTGAGGTAACACCTTGCACATGTTGGGTTGGAGTAATCAATGGTGCCCCATAAATCTGCACCTGGGTTATGTAATGGGTGGATGTGGAAGTTGGTATGACTGACGGTATTCCAATTACTTGAGGTTGGAAGATTGACCTTGTGTTGGTTTGGGGGAGTTGTTGGAACTGCATTGGTGGAGGAATGATGGAAGTGGACGCATCAGAGTGAATGTTATTGAGCACAGAGAAGATAGGAATGGAATGGGGAACAAGTGGTCAAGTGTTTGTGGATGAAGAAGGAAACACAGTTTCTTCCAGGAAAGGATGGAATAATGGATTTGTGTCAGCATGGGGGCTGACGGTATGGTATGATTCTCCATGTTCAGATTGGGCTACAAAGTCATCTTCTTCATCTTGAGGCTCTATGGGAGGTAGTTGTAAGGCTTGACGTTTAGCCATAAGAAGCTGGGATATGAGTTTATGATGGTTTCAGATAGTGGGATTATGTCAAATGCAGAAGGGATAAACTCACGTCCTTCTTTGTGGATGAATTCATATTCTTGCTTAGCTTCCCTCTCTACACGATCAATGGGTAGGTTGGCTTGGATTTTCACACAGATAAAATTATACTGTTTGGGTGTAAGAGTCGCATGAATAGGGCCTTTGACTTGTAGCCTGAGGGATTGGCATGTAGGGCCTTGAGGATTTATGTGTTCAATAACGGTTATGGATTCTATAGTAGTCATAGGGTTTGAAGCTTTGGCCCCAAATTCAGCAATTGGTAGTGTTACTGGATTAGCTTGGGAAGAGTCCATGATAAACGTGAATGGACTAGGGTAGATGAATGGAGTTGGATCGTAAGTAGTTGTAGCGTGGCTTGATACAAGCTCAGTGTGATCAACAGGGACGAGGAGACTCAAATGGACAAGATGGATGAGTTTTGACAGGTAGTGACATTTTGACCAATAACAACAAGCGAGTAGGCCCTCCTTCTAGCACCAAAAACTGTACTAACCTAAATCGTCAGTGTAAGGCTGGAAAGGAAACAGACACCAAGAGATCGTTGGACAGCCACAGTTGACCCTGCCTTCACCCAAGGGCAAGCTGGAAAAGTAAACGAAGGTAGAGTGCCTTGGATGGTTTGCACACAGATCAACCAAGGACTTCCCTAAGCATAAGCTACAGCTAGTGCTAGGGTTATCGTAAATGGGATGTAAATGGAATACAAACAGCAATATGAAATGTAAATAGAGCATATTGAATTTTAAATAAAGCATAAACAGAGCTATATTGTAGACAAAGCATAAACCAAAGTAAATAATGTAAATGGAAGGAAATAATGAAATTGTATTGTATTGCTTAAACAGGAATAAGCACCGGTCAAAGCGTAGTTGCACACATGTGGATGGCAAGTCAAACGCCTAGCCTGGAATGATATGACACGATGATGTGACGATGAAATGGGATGAACGTGAGAAATACTTGAAAGCCAACAATCAGGTTTGCCAAGCGCCCAAAGATTGCAAATTCGGTCCTTCTTCAGAGTTGTCAATCTCTCCAATTTTTGCCTCCTAGTTTATGTGAATTGATAGGGTATTTATAGGGTTGGTTGGGTGCTGGATAGTTGCATTCTTTGACTAGGTTCAATGTATCTATGTTTGGATAGGTGTGTATGAGTTGGATGTGTGTTGGCAAGCTACATTCTTTGACCAGGCTCAATGTATCTGTGTTTGGATAGTTGTGTACAAGTTGGATGTGTGTTGGCAAGCTACATTTTTGACCAAGTTCAATGTATTTATGTTGGATAGTTGTGTACGAGTTGGATGTGTGTTGACAAGCTACATTCTTGACCAGGTTCAATGTATCTATGTTGAATAGTTGTGCATGAGTTGGATGTGTGTTGGAAAGCTACATTTTTGACCAAGTTCAATGTATCTATGTTGGATAGTTGTGTACGAGTTGGATGTGTGTTGGCAAGCTATATTCTTGACCAGGTTTAATGTATCTGTGTTGGATAGTTGTGCATGAGTTGGATGTGTGTTAGATATTTGTCTTCTTTGACCAAATTCAATGTATCTCACAACATGTGGGTCATTCAAGCCCATGAAAATACAAATAATTTAAAAAGCCCTCAAATGATAAAAATTTACAAAGAAAATCAAGGAGGATTAACTCTGCCTCACTTCTCTAGCATCCAATGTGACCTGTAGTGTGACCTCCAAAACTTGCAATTTTGAGCTGAAATCTAGAATTTCTGAAGGCTGGGACCCATAGTTATTAATAGTGGACCCTGAGGATGACTTGCACCCTTGAAATCAAGCCATTTTGGCTCAGTTTTGGGGCTCTAAAAATTGGTGACGCTGATCCTTACACTATGCAGCGTCTGAAAAAGTAACCCCAGCGTCACCAAGCCAAAATGGCACATTTGAGGCCCAAATCTTGATTTTCTGGAGGCTAGGAGCTACTGGGGACCTTGGTGAAGGTCATGGGGGGTCATTGTGCTCAATTTTTGCCTGTTTTAACTCAATTTTGGGGCTCCAAAAGTTGGTGACGCTAATCCTTACGTTGTGCAACGTCTGAAAAAGTAACCAAAGTGTACATAGCCAAAACCAAATATTTTGAACATGAAACTTTTGATTCTGGATATTGGAAGTTTGTGCAGTTGCCTATGGACCCTAGGGGGACCTTGCCTATTGAATCATTGGCCATCAGGGGCTGTTTTGGAGGCCTCCAAGTTTGGTCAAGCTATACTCATGTTGGGCAGTAGCATGAGTTAGCTTGATTCTTGTCTAAAAGTGCTAGGCCAAAATTAGTGGTGTTTCACCAAAGAAGAAGAAAAATCACACTCAAGATGATGAATCAATGAATGCAATAGAGGAGATTATTGTTGATGCTTTGATTTGCTATGTGGACAATCCCATTGAATCTTGGATTCTGGATTCAGGTGCTTCATTCCACTCCACTCCATGCAAGGAATTGTTATACAATTATGTTGTAGGAAAGTTTGGAAAGGTTTATCTTGTAGATGATGAACCTTTGGATATTGTGGGGAAGGGTGAAGTTCAAATAAAGACCACCCAAGGGATGTAATGGAAATTGCAAGATGTAAGACATGTTCCTGGACTTAAGAAAAATTTAATCTCCATGAGTCAGATGGATTTGGATGGGTATACAACAACATTTGGTGATAGATCATGGAAGATTACCAAGGGAGACATGGTTGTTGCATGAGGTAGTAAGGTGGGAACATTGTACATAACTATAGCAAAGAAAGATGCAGTTGCAGTTGCTAACTATGATGGTGATTCAGTCCTATGGCACCGAAGACTTAGGCACATGAGCGAAAAAGGTATGAAGTTGTTGGCTTCAAAGGGAAAGTTACCAAAGTTTAAGTGTGATAATGTTGGCTTGTGTGAAGATTGTGTTTATGGGAAGCAAAAATGAGTTACTTTCCCAAAGACAGGGAGGATATCATAGACTGAAAAGCTTGAACTGGTGCATTCAGATGTATGGGGGCCAGCTCCAGTGAAGTCTCTTGGAGGCTCAAGCTATTATGCCATCTTCATTGACGATTCCACTAGGAAGGTATGGGTTTATTTTCTTAAAAATAAATCTGATGTGTTTGCTACTTTTAAAATGTGGAAAGCTAAAGTAGAAAATCAAACTGGTTTAAAAATAAAATGTCTGAAGTCAGATAATGGAGGCGAATATGATATCCAAGAATTCAAGAATTTCTATTCAGAAAATGGGATCAAGATGATCAAGATAGTTCCAAGAACGCCAGAGAAAAATGGTGTTGCTAAATGGATGAACAAAACCTTGAATGAAAGAGCTAGGAGCATGAGAATACACTCTGGGCTACCAAAGTTCTTTTGGGCAGATGCAGTTAACACAGCAGCCTACCCCATTAATCAAGCACCTTTAGTTCCATTGGATTTCAGAATACCAGAGGAGGTATGGACTGGGAAGGAGGTAAAACTTTCACATTTGAAAATTTTTGGGTGTGTCTCGTATGTGCATATTGATTCAAATGATAGAGATAAGCTTGATCCTAAAGCCAAGAAATGTTATTTTATTGGCTATGGTTCCAATAATTTTGGTTATCATTTCTGGGATGATCAAAATAGGAAAATTATCAGACACAGGGATGTCATTTTTAATGAACATATGGTGTACAAGGATAGGTTCGGTTTAGAATCCAACATTGCAGGGAAGCAAGAAAAGGAATGTGAGAAGGCTGAACTGGAAGAGATATCTGAGAGGGATGTGGATGGAAGGACTCAAGCAAATCCTAGAAACAGGATAGCTAAAAATGAAAATGATGTTGCAAAAGTAGCCACACTAGAGCCTCAGTTGAGAAGGTCTGCAAGAACACCAAAGGCTAGAGAAAGGTACTCTCCCTTGTTACATTACTTATTGTTGACTGATGCTGGGGAACCAGAATGTTTGGATGAAGTAATGCAGGCAACAGATTGTGTTGAGTGGGAGGTGGCTATGAGAAATGAGATGAAGTCACTCCACAAAAATATGACATGGACACTAACTGAGTTTCTAGAAGGAAAGAAGGCATTGCAAAATAAGTGGGTGTATAGGGTCAAGGAAGAACATGATGGCGGCAAAAGATATAAAGCAAGGTTAGTAGTTAAGGGTTTCCAATAGAAAAAGGGAATTGAATACATAGAAATTTTTTCACTTGTAGTAAAGTTGACTACTATTAGAGTAGTGCTAAGTATTGTGGCTACTAATGATTTGCATCTAGAGTAGCTAGATGTCAAAACTGCATTTCTACATGGTGACCTTGAAGAAGACATTTACATGACACAACTAGAAGGCTTCCAAGTTCCAGGGAGGGAAAATCTGCTGTGTAAATTGAAGAAAAGCCTGTATGGGTTGAAGCAGGCTCCAAGGAAATGGTACAAAAAGTTTGATGGATTTATGTGTAAAAATGGCTTTGTTCAAAGTGAGATGGATCACTGCTGCTATTTCAAGAATACTAATGACTGTTATATAATATTGTTGTTATATGTTGATGATATGATAGTTGCAAGGACTAGCATCAAGGAGATCAATAGCTTAAAGCAGCATTTGGCAAGAAAATTTGAGATGAAAGACTTGGGGCTAGCTAAGAAGATACTTGGGATGAGAATATCTAGAGATAGATCAGAGGGATTGCTGAAGCTATCTCAAGAAAACTACATAGGAAAGTTGTTGAAAAAGTCTAGTCTTCAAGATGCCAAGATCAGAAATACTCCTATGGGAAGCCATGTTCATCTCTCCAAGGAGCAGGCACCAAAGACAGATGAGGAGAAAAAACACATGGCCAAAGTACCTTATGCTTCAGCAGTTGGAAGCTTGATGTATGCTATGGTATGTACTAGGCCAGACATAGCTCATGCAGTGGAAGTTGTTAGTAGGTTTATGTCTAATCCAGAAAGGGAGTATTGGGAAGCTGTAAAGTGGCTCCTAAGATATCTGAAAGGAACTTCAGGTATGACACTTTGTTTTAAAAGGAGCAACATTACTCTACAGGGTTTTTCTAATGCAGATTTGGGAGGTGACTTGGATAACAGGAAGAGCACCACTAGTTGTCTCTTTACCGTGGGCAACACGGCTATGAGCTAGATGTCTCGAATTCAGCAGAGCATTACTCTCTCAACCACAGAAGTAGAATATATGGCTATCTCAAAAGCTGGAAAAGAGATGATCTGGTTGAAGGGTCTTCTAAAAGAATTGGCTAAGACACAAGATAGCAATCAGCTTTTCACTGATAGTCAAAGTTCCATACATCTAGCTAAAAATCCAGTCTTCCATTCCAAATCCAAACACATTCAGCTGAGGTATCATCATATCCAAGAATTGATAGATGATGGAACATTATTTTTGAGGATGATTCCTGGTTCAAACAACCCTGTAGACATGTTAACCAAGGCAGTCACCTTTGCTAAGCTGAAACTTTGCACAACCTTAGCAGGCCTCCATGGTTAGCAATGAGGAGGCATTGTTTGTGGGATTAATGGCATTTGTGGAATAAGCAAGGGAGTAAGAGTTTTTTTTTGTTTAATCCATCTCCAAGTGGGAGATTGTTAAGTTATGTGGTGACTAATCCAACATGGGTCAAAACCAGTTAGCAAGAGTGAGAAATAGTTAACCAGTAGTTACTGGTTCTAGCAGTTAGAGCAATAGTTAACCAGTAGTTACTAGTTCAAGCAATTAGTGGTTCTGGTCCAGTTTCCGTTCTCTTCCATAATGGCCCAAAAATGTTCCTGTAACCATAATTGTATCTAGAAAAAAATTATTTAATGACAATTCTCATGCATTTCCTATGTTGTGCTTGCTTAAATGCCACACAAAGCTGTGTGTGTTGCCTGTGTTTTCTTTTTCTTCGGTTCTTTATCTATTCTTGAATTTAACAATGACAACTACAAGTAAGTCTGGGAAGACAACAAATGGTTAACCTTAAGTTTTCCATGAGGTGTGTAGGCACTTAGTCTGTGGAGTTCGACTGGATTGTGCTTGCTATGCTCATTTCATATGGTTGAGTGTAGGGGTATCTCGCCACTCATCATTGGTGCTGTTGTCGGGGACTAAGTGTTTGTGCACTAAGTAGGACATAAGAGATCATTTACATTGTTGGGAGCTTAAACAAACCTTAGGGTTAATCAAATAAGAAAAAATTATATAACGATAAAATTAGCACACCTATAAGACATCATGTCTTCTTCTTCTTCTTCTAACAAGAGCAACACATCACCTAGGGATAATACAAAAGACTATCAGCAATCAAAAACACATAGATGAAATCAGGCAAGTCCTCAACAATATAGGGTGACATATACTCATCCCAATGAGTATATACCTAATTATACTTTTATCCTCCATCAAGATGAACTGATGTGCTCGAGAGATTTGTTTGGTAACATAGTGTTACCTCCAGATCGATTTATCCCAAACATGCTTCTCTGTGCCTTAGCATAGATTAGCAAGACTTAGCTTTACGCCAAATACGTTGTGGTTGACTTTGACACGAGGGATTATCATTTCACAGATTTACAACGTATGAGGGACACAAGGCAGGAGAGCCAACATACACTATTGAAGGGCAAGGAGGTCCCACACGTCCTTAGTGAAACTAGAGATGGCGAACCACTTACAACGGGTTCTCTATCAAGAGATGTTCCCCCTCCTAATGATGATGAGGAGTTTGGGTATTAGAACCTATGCTCCATGATACACAACCCTAGTTCTGATTCCCGTGAACACCAGCTGTTCACAGAGGGAACAACAACAAAAGACAAAGACAAGCACTTAGATCATCACCACAATCGAGGTCGTAACAGCCGAAGAGAAGGTAGGAAGCATCGTCATGGCAATGGTTCTCCTTCTTCTTCCCCTTCATCTCATCACTCACCCTCTCCTTCCACATCTAGGTGCAGCCATCATGAACACAATGGAGAGCATAAAAGTAAGAAAAACAAGAGAGCTCAAAGAGAAAGTCGAGAGAGAGGACAAGGGCATGAACAAAGGGAAAGTATGGAACAACGGAGACATCATAGGCGTCATGAAAGAGATGATCCTGACGAGCCCCTACTTGCAACCCGAAGTATGCTTGACATAATGGAGGCAGTTAGAATTCCCACAAGGCATTTAAAAGATAGTCAGATCAGGCATTTAGACATGAACAACATCCCACAATTTGAAGGGGGATACAACGCTGATCCACAGCATTATTTACAGGCATTCCATGATGCCTATGCCTTGCAGAATATAGAAAATGAGTGACAGAAACTTAAGTTGTTTCCTAGGACACCAAGGAAGCAGAGAGCTGGTACCGGTCCTTAGAACTGGAAACCATCAAGAGGTGGATTATGATGTTAGAACTCTTCAACGATAAGTATCAAATGTACTCTTGAGTGTCCAATTTACGTAAGCAGATCCAAGGCTGGAAACAAGGTACACATGAACCCTTGGATGTTGCCATGGCCTGCTACTACACACTGTTACATCATTGCCCAGGCCATGGATACGCTTAGCGCNCTACTACACACTGTTACATCATTGCCCAGGCCATGGATACGCTTAGCGCAATCAACTTCGCCACATCATGGATTGGCTAAGGCATGAAACTAGAAGAACCCTTGGGACTTATGCCCAAGGGAGACTCTCACAACTTAGAGCCCATGAAGTACATAGCTTGTTGGAACAAGTAGCAAAAGAAGAAGGTGAGCTACGCAAAAGGGAAAGTGCAGAAGAATACAACCGTGATCCCTCTCTTCAAAAGAAGGGAGTGAAATTTTGTGATGAAGAGGATGAGTCACCAATCGAAGAGTTGGTGAATAGAAAGACATTGCTACTTCAAAAGCTCACAACAGAAATAACGACTATGGTAGATGATGTATGGAGTTCCTTAGACTCTAAAATTGAAAATTTCTTAAAAATTGTAGAAGAGTCTAAGGTAGAACAAAGTAGTGACAAAGGTAAGACAAAGCGAAGAGATTTAGGCCTTGCACATAACAAGGGTAAGGGAAAAATCACTAGCTCCGATGTGGTTGTGGATTCAGACACAGACAATGACAGTGGATGTGAGATCTACCACTATGACCATCCTAAGGGATGTTGTCCAATCATCTCACATCTATAGGAGTCTGGGGTGTATGCACTTAATCTGAGACTTAACCAACGGCAAACACCCCGAAGGTTACCTTATCCCCAAGGTAACCCAAGGCAGTTCCACCAACCGTTAACGTATTATCCAAGTGGAACATCACCACAACCCATCGGACAACATCAACAGTGGTAATACCCACAGTCATGGGTGATGCCATCGTCGAAACATCAGTATCCTTACTGACAACCTGACCCTTATGGATATTATGTGCAGCAGCCGATTTCTCCAAGTGACTCTATGATTCACACAACTCCCCATCGTCACTACCAAGTTCGGGAGTACTTTTGAAGGACTCCTTCTCCTCTGGGAAACACTCCATACCCACACCATCCGCACCTCTTCCACAAGTAGTTCCCATAACACCTCCTGCTCCAACAATGCAAGGGGAACTTTCTCCTCAACCGCAGCAACGTCATGCTGCGAGAGTTGTAAATATTCAACCTACTGCTAGTTCTAAGAACTCTAAAAAGAGAAGACACTTCTTCAGAACCAAAAGCCCAGACAAAACCTTGCAACAACAAGCGGTTGAGCCCATGTACACTCCTCCACCATCTAACACTTTGGAGCACCCTTTAGTTCAACATAAGAGCCTAATGCATATGGTTATGTTAACGCATACCGTAATCGACTGGATCAAGGTAGGCCACCTTCCCAAGAAACTAACTAATCCTAGAAGTCCCTTAATCTACCTTCAAGTCACCGGAAATGAACCACATAGGGCTCTTCTTGACTAAGGTTCCGAAGTCAACTTAATTTCACAAGAGATGTATCACGCCTGGAACCTACCCCAACTTAAGAAGAGCAACATTCAACTAGAGCTGGTAGACCAATCCATCACCATTCCCTTGGAATTGGTGGAGGACATCATTACCACTGTGTGTGGTTGGTCTTACCCAGCTGATTTCCTGGTGATTAAAGTCAACAACAACAAAGGGGACTTCCCAATTATAATGGGAAGGGCATGGCTTAGCACAATAGACGCATGCCTTAGGATTCATGATCTTTCCTTGGAAATCTCTAAGATAGATATTTATGGAAAGATCAAGAAGAGGAAAGTTTCATGCATCACATAGAG
>MNCI01032702.1:300588-320872 GCA_015680685.1 Gnetum montanum | reverse complement strand
CCCTAAGAATGCTAATCAAACCATCATAGCAACCTAGAGTATACTATCTCAATCATCATATGAGTACTACCCAAATCATATTGTAAAGAAAAAGCACTTTCTCATAAGAAGAAATGGAATATAACAATTTTTGGAGTTTTAAAAATGTAAAATCTCTCCAATCAAAAACATTTTCTAGAAATGTTTTGTATGAATCTCTTTACCTAAGAACATCTTCCAAAACATTTAAGTAAAAATGGAAGGTAAGCTTAACATTTTCTACAATGCTTAAAAATATCTTTGGTAAAATCCTTGAAGGAGAATTGAATGGTTGAAAGACAAATGAATGATAAAGACCTCTATGTCAAAAGTTGTATTCTTTACTAAAAATGTTAAACAACAAAAAATGTATACTTCAATTAAAAAATGTCAAGTTGAGCTCTATTAAAAATGTTAATGCAAAAGAACATATCTTCTTCAATAGTCTTAACTTATAAGATTAAAATGTATTAGCTAAGAATAATATTTTTATAAAATATATAGAAAAATTATTTGATTAATTTAGAGAAAAAAAGGTCAAAACTCCATCTATCAAAACTTGGTAATTGAAAATATTGGAATACTTTTTTGCTAAAGACAACCTTTTTTAGAGAATCCAAAAACCTTGGTATTAACAAAAATATTTACAACAAAAATGTTCATGAAATGGCCAACTACAAGCTAAGTGCAAAAACAAAAATCCACTTCCTAAAGGACCTTCAAACCCATGCAAAACCACATCAAAATAAGCCTAAAATGTGAAACACTAAATAAAAAAAATACTAAACAAATAGAGGTTAAAAGCCAACCCTACTATAGACATCACTTTATAGTAAAAAAGGTCTTGGAAAGATAGGCAATGTTAAATGGGCTAGTTGGTTTGATTAATGGCAATTGTGTTAATAATAGGTTCCATCTAGATTTCTGGAATGAGCAAAACCAAAACTTTCCATATGTTTCATCTAAAGCAGGATATCTTATTGGTTCTTTGCAAGGACCATATGAGCTATATGTTCTATAGAAGTGGTTGACTAATACTAACTTTCATTAGACATAACAAGGTTAAAAATTCCAAGTCAATACCTACTCTCATCCAATCTGGGTTTCTTGGTTGAAAGGACAACTTATGAGTCTAATAATTCACCATGATGTTTAATAGACAAAAACATGGTCTTATTTTGGGGTAGGAAGTGATCAAGGAAAGAAGATTGAGGGATCTAAAAGTGTGTCATTTTTAGGGTTAGGAACAATCTCTAGCATAAATGGGACAGGGGTAGAAGTAGAGCTAGGAGTCAAGGATGAGTACAAAGCCTCCAAGTTGAGCTAATCTTCTTGTTTAAGATATCCATCTATAAGGATAATTAGTGAAGGAGGCAAGAACATCAAGTTGAAGAATGAAAAAATGGTTGTTTCTTGATTGAGTTATAGTCCATGAATGCTAAGCATGCAACACATAGACATCCTAATTTTAGTGGTCACTGACAAGGTGTTCAAAAGATGAATGACTATTTTTAGAAGACCACTAATATTTTTTTCAAAACATGGATGCCTTGTTTTGGAAACATTGAGTTTGGTGAACATTAATTATTATTTGAAAGAAAATATGGAGATGTTTGGCAAGAACATAGATGATCAGGCTCACTTCCTAAAACTTGGCAACCACTACTATCAGCAACATGTAATGTGTCTAAGAAGTTTAAAGCCTAAGCTACTGTTATGATGTCAATCTTATATGAATTAGAATCCTTTCACATCCCTACACTTCATAGAAGCATGTCAATGAATCTAAGAGCCATTTTTTTATCCTCTAAAGAAATATCATTCTTCTCAACCTTTTAATGTTGGCTGAGGGCCTTCATAAGCCTTTCATTCCCGAAGATTAGAACGACAACTACCCTAGCCATTACCAACACCTTAGCCATCCATGAAAAAGGTAGGAATGTTAACCAACATCCATCCAAAAGGGTTGAAAGCACCTAAATGTATCCACTAGTGAGCCTATCCACTCTCAAATAGAAAAAAAACTTATTGCCTTGGCAGCAAACATCCAGTGTTCCTCAAAGTTGACATATTGATAAATGACCTTATGGCCAATGGTCAAGTGGGCCTAGGCTAAGAACATCCTTGCCATCTCCTTCTTCCTATGAGTTTCTTTGAGGATAACCTTTCCATGTTATGTAAACCTAATAAAGTCCACAATGCCCTCAATCAAATCTATGATTCCTTTTGACCCAATGACAAACCTCAAACTATCCCAAGAAGATTACAATGGAAGACTATAAAAAGAATATTTTTTTATAAGAAGAAAAAAATACATGATTGAACCTTGAACCTATTATTATTTTCGAACTTAGCTTACTAGTAGGCCAAAAAAATTTGGATTAGAATTTTCTTAAAACAATAATATGTAATGATTTTTTTTATGTTTTATTTGTAAATCAACAATGTGGTTTAACACCTAGGTAGTTGGGCAATAATGGTCCAAATAGCAGTATTGGGCACTGAAACACCACTAATTTCAGCCTAACACTTTGAAACAAGAACAAATTAGAGCCTCTTAAGCTTTTGGGAGGCAAAAAAATTTGACTAAGGCATGGAGCTCACACTCAGCTTGTCAAGCTGGCCTGCTCATGCTGGGCTTGTCAAGCTGGCTTGCCCTCAACGTGAGCAACTTCAACAACTTCAAAATCAAGTCAAAGATGGTCCAATCTGAAGGTGCAAGCCATCCTTAAGAGTCATTGTTGTCCACTTCAAATATCAGCATTTGGGAGTTCAAATTTCAGGCCAAATTGTACAAATTTTCTCACTCACGTTGTGGTCACACTGAGGTCACGCTGGCAGCATGAGTCCAGCGTGACCAACTCTGAGAGCCTTAAGACCGAGTCGAAATGGTTTGATTCCAAAAGTGCAAGTCATCCTTAGGGTTCAATGTTGATAACTTCAAGCCCCAACCTCCAAGATTCCAGATTTTAGGTTCAAAATTGTAAAGTTTTTGTAGCTCACTCTGTGGTCACACTGAGCTCATGCTAGCAGCATGAGTCTAGTGTGAGTTACCAAAAGTGGCTTAAAACTAGGCACATCCAAGCTCAATTTTTAATATGCAACTAACTCTCAGGGTCAAACATAGTCAAGCAATTTTTGCATTCAAAGAATAGGCTTCAAAAGATCAAAAATTGGTGTGAAACGTGTCATTTTCATCAGGTCATGCTGAGGTCACGCCGAGGTGACGCTGGCAGCTTGAGTAATAGCCAAACACACGCTGAAGACATGCCAAGATAAAATCAACTCACGCTGGAAGCTTTGGTAAAGCAGAGATGCCTCAAATAGCCACAAAACCACTCAAATTGACATCCTACAGCAATCAAATCCATGGATCAAACAAGCTGGAGTCAATTTCTCTTGTTGTACACTATCATTTTTGTAAATTTTCACCATTTTTGGGCTTTTCAAGCTCTTATGCACAAAATTGTATCATCTGCTTCTATGGGCGTAAGCTAGCTTGCATAAGCCAACACACATTGTAAGATACAGTGCATCTAGACAAAAATGTAGCCTGCCCATGCACGTCCAACTCGCACACAGCTATCCATCAAACATGTGTCACATGATCCGTTTTCCTCTTATCTCTCAACCATTGATTCCATCCATGAATTTCGTGCCTAAACCTAGCCAAACCTTATAAATACCCCATCCATTCACATAAATGAGATGGGTAATTTTGAAGGTTGATGGTTTTGAGAGCATTGACTGACAACTTTGGACACTCATGTGACTCCCAGCATCCAAGCACCTGTAAACACATTACTTCGGGGCTTAGCACTTGACTTTCCATCCACATATGCAACTACGCTTTGACCGGTGCACATCTTTGTTAAGCAATAGAATACAGTTCATTATTGCCTTCCATTTACATTGTTTGCTCTATTTATGCTTTGTTTACAATATAGTTCTGTATACGCTCTATTTGCATTTCGTGTGTCACTATTTACATTTCGTACGTCATCAGTTACAATAACCTCAGCACTAGCCATAGCTTATGCTTAGGGAAGTCCTTGGTTGATTAGCGTGCAGACCATCCAAGGCACTCTGCCTTTGTTTCCTTTTCCAACTTGCCCTCACATGAAGGAAGGGTTGGCTATGTCTCTTTGATAATCTTTCAGCATATTTTTTTCCTTCCAACCTCACATCGACGATTTCGGTTAGTATAGGCACCATTCGAATGAAACATTTTGAAGATAAGCCATAATGTAGATGTTGTTGGCTTCTGAACACAACTAAAGGCACTGAAGGGAGGGGGTGTGAATTAGGGCCTTATAAAAATTTAACTAACATAGAGGCTAGCAGAAGACCATATGAAGCCCTAGAAATTCTTAGAACAAGAAAAATAGAGCACTAATGTAGAAGAGAAAATAGACACTAGCTTTTAAGATGGTTCAACTACTAGATTCATTGACCTACATCCGCCGTAAAACTCTCATTTAGAGGGGAAGAAGTTTTTCTATACGCGTAGCCCTTTTATCTTAGTTGACATGGCATATTATATTGAATAAGATCATTTTAGAGCTAAACAAGATTATTTTAAAATGCTGATTTTACTTGTTGTGCACATGCTTTTGAAGTTGTTATTTTTCTTTTAAAGCTTTGTCCCACAAAGTTTCCACAAGCTAAAACTAATTTGAGTTTTAAGAAAAAATAGAAGAGAAGCTAGAATAAATACCAACACTAACATGGTAGATTTATGTATGTAGATGAGCTTGTGTTATCTAGATAAAATCTTGTTGATCTAAATGTTGACTGTAAAAGAGTTCATCCTACCACCAAAAGCATTTAACATGTGAGCTTTTTCTTCCTTGAATCTCTTGATGTGATTAAACAAAAGTTTTTATTGTTGACATGCTCACTTAGCAAGGCTTATCTAGATTAGAGAAATTGATCTAGATTGATGAGTGGCGAGGTACCCCTACACTCAACCATACGAAATGAGCGTAGCACGTGCGATCTGGTCGAACTCCGCAGACTAAGTGCCTACATGCCCCATGGAACACTTGTGGTTAATCATTCGTTGTCTTCCCAGACTTACTTGTAGTTTTCATAGTGTATGGTTAAGTAAGTCCGAGGTATATGATTTTAATAGCTTTTTATGTTTTTCTCCTATGCTATCGAGGTGAAGGTTTGAGAAACTAACTAACTCTAACTAATGAACTAAGTCTAAACTACCTAGCGTCAGCATCCATTCCCACTTACCGTAGACACCCTGAACCGATGCAACCGTGGCTACCAAACACTAATCATTACTGGGATCACCACGCGTAATGCACGTGCTCGAAGTGGTCGTACTGAGGCACTTAACTAGGAGGAAAGGGTTGAGAGGATCTATCTAGCCTAAGTGCAATGAGTAGCCGATTCCTTGACTAACCGTACACATCTGGGACTATCACTAGGATTACCAAGCGTAGATCCTGGATATGCCACTAGGTTACCAAGTAGTCACACAAGATGCTCGTAATCAAGTCTTACTCATACTGCATGCCATAAGTAGCCGATTCCTTGACTATCCGTACACATCCTTAGATGCTCATAATCAAGTCATACTCATACCACATTCTAGGAGTTTAAGGGTGAGAGAATAAATAATAAATAAAATCCTATTCCATGCACTACAAGGTTTATCCGGAAAGCTCATCTTTATTGCTGTACACAACTTTTGTTCAGGTACAATGTTGCTCGAATAAAGATTTATTCACTTTGGGACTCCTACTGCAGGCACATGGAAAATATTCTATCTCTGGAGTGATCAAACTACCAGAGTTTCCCTACTTCTAACTCAAGATGGGCAATAATGGGAGTGTCACCTCTTATTTATAGATATGGTGGTGGACCACGATATCGTGTATACGATATCACAGGGGATGACACAATATCGCGGCTCATGCGAATCACGTCTCATCATACCCCCATGATTGAATGAAAACTCATCCTCGAGTTCCTTACAATAATATCAGGAAGGTATGGAATTATTGAGGGGAATGGAACTAATGGGATAACATGTGAATGGATCATTATTACAAGACTTGACAAAACTAGTGTTCATGACAACAAGGGTAAACACCTTATTACAATGGCATCAGGCCTTAGTTGGCAGCTGAGAAAGAGAGAGAGAGAAAGAAGTGTTGCTGCTGCCAATGCCAAGATTGCGCCTTTCGTTGTCCATCAGTAAGTGCGCTGTCCATCTTGCTCCTTGCATAGCTGCTTCCAGTGCTGCTCCATTCCAAGCGTTTGCTCCAAATCCAATCCGTTGTTGTATGATCACCATCTGCACACACAACACAATCTTATATTAGCAAGGGTAAATGAATCATCATGTAATTAATACCTTGCTACGGTGAAATTCCATTGGCTAGGTTGTGGTATGACTGATATGGATCGGGAGATATATTGATGATGACTACCAAAGGTGTAGGGGTTAGGAAGAAAATCAAAAAATTCGGGGCTAGGAGAAAATTGAAAAAATCGGCCCCGTACCCCCATGACTAATCGCGAACCTTCGGTAGCATTAGAATGGAGAAAGGAGAGGAGCAAGAAAGATAGATAAAAAGGGACAACTATGGAATCGATGAAATAGATGTCAAGATGGAAATGAACAAAATAAAATTAATTGCAAAATATTAAGGGAAAGAACTTAACTAATGCTCCAAATAGGAATGTCAGTGGGTCCTCCCCAAAGCAGGCGCATGCCCTTAATGCCTTGACAAACCCACATTCAAAGAGTCCGTAGGCTCTAGGAATGTTATTTGGAACAAGAGTTAAATTCTCAAACTACAAAAATTTACCAAAAAGAAAACAATGCATCAACCAAAATATACACTAATGATACAACCGGCAATGAGGTGAACAATGGAGAGAAAGATGGAGAAAAGAGAATGGAATGGAATCCCAAGAACAAGGTGGTGTATAGCCCCTTGTGTGTTGCATGATTAATGTGACTTAGTAGATTTCATTCCAACTCCGGCCTCAAAAAAACCACTTCCAATAACTTCGCATCAATGCATTTGGCCTAACCATCTACTTGGGTAACAAGAATGCCTTCCCCATGAGTCACCACCATTCCGACGAAACAAAGGAGAGAATGGGAAGTGAGAAGGGCCTTAGTTAGAGGGAATAATTTTGGTTCCATAACTAGTGCTTGTAATCCAAGTTTATTTCATCTAAGGGGTGTGCTTTGAATTCTCACTTAGTAGTTTTTTTTTGTTTTATGTTTTTATGCATGAGAACCACACCATGCAAAGACTTTGTTATTTTTATTGCTCAGCTTCCCGATGATTGGGTAACATCAGAACGGTAAGAAAACTCAAGAAGAAAAACATCCAAGCACCCAAGAGAATGGCCAACACAAATGCATCAAGTTCCCTTGAATTCATATCCTTTTCAATCCTTGAGTCCTTCCTTAGTTTGAGAAATGCCCAGTCACTGATTCGTTAAAGTTCTTATTAGAAGGGGACTATACATTTTCAAGCCGAGAGAGACCATAGAAATTGATGGATGGATGGGTGAAGCGATCTCATTGCCTGCCATATCAAAAGAAACATACCTTAGTATCAACATTGTGACTTAAAGGTAAAAACCAAACATTAATAATCAATAAAAAAATAATTCATACCATCATGAAGAACACTTATTAGGTGAAAAACTTATAGGGTGGATCACACACAAAATGGAAAAGTATAATGATGTTGTAAAATAAAAACAAGAAAAGTTAAAAAAATTTGTAAAAAAAACTTGTAAAACAAAAACATGTAAAACAAAAACTTAAAATAACTGAGGGCCCCATATGATTAGCATAGGTGGCCATCTCCCCCATGACTGAGTGGAAAGGAAGAGATCTGAAACAATGAGTGCCTATTTGAATTTCTAGGAAGTGCCCAACTTCTCCCAATTGATGATCTTAGATTAAGGGGTGGAAGTTGGTGACACTCATATTCTAATGTGTCTATACCTTCATTGTTGGCATGGATTAGTGCCTTAGTTCATTCCATGCATATTTGGTGCTCCTTCTAGTAGTTGTCAACCACGGGGCATCTACTACTTGTCTGGTTGCTACATACAGGCGTCTTTGTTTCAAAGTTTTAAGGGCACACCTGCTACATGGAGGCCTTTTCTCCATGTCATCACCTGATGAATCACTGTATGTGATGCATGGAACTTTCCTCTTCTTGATCTTTCCATAAATATTTATCTTAGAGATTTCCAAGGAAAGATCGTGGATCCTAAGGCATGCGTCTACTATGCTAAGCCATGCCCTTCCCATTATAATTGGGAAGTCCCCTTCATTGTTGTTGACTTCAATCACCAAGAAATCAGCTGGGTAAGACCAACCACACATAGTGGTAATGATGTCCTCCACCAATCCCAAGGGAATGATGATGGATTGGTTTGCCAGCTCTAGTTGAATCTTGCTCTTCTTAAGTTGGGGCAGGTTCCAGGCATGATACATCTCTTGTGAAATTAAGTTGACTCCAGAACATGAGTCAAGAAGAGCCCTATGTGGTTCATTTCAGGTGACTTGAAGGTAGATTAAGGGACTTCTAAGATCAGTTAGTTTCCTGGGAAGGTGGCCTATCTTGATCCAGTCGGTTACGGTATACATTAACATAACCGTATGCATTAGGCTCTTATGTTGAACTGAAGGGTCCTCCGAAGTGTTAGATGGTGGAGGAGTGTACATGGGATCAACCACTTGTTGTTGCCAGAGTTTGTCTGGGCTTTTGGTTTTGAAGAAGGGTCTTCTCTTTTTACAGTTGTTAGAACTAGCAATAGGTTGAATATTTACAGCTCTCGTAGCATGACATTGTTGCAGTTGAGGAGGAAGTTCCCCTTGCATTGTTGGAGCAGGAGGTGTTATGGGAACTACTTGTGGAAGAGGTACGGATGGATTTGGAGGATGGTGTGGGTATGGAATGTCTCCCAGAGGAGAAGGAGTCCTTCTGAAGTACTCCTAAACTTGGTAGTGACAGTGGGGAGTTGTGTGACTCATAGAGTCACTTGGAGAAATCAGCTACTGCACATAATATCCATAAGGGTCAGGCTACTGGTAAGGGTACTGATGTTTCGACGATTGCATCCCCCATGGATGTGGGTATTGCCATTACTAATGTTGTTCAATGGGTTGTGGGGGAGTTTCACTTAGATAATATGTTAATGGTTGGTGGAACTACCTTGGGTTACCTTGGGGATAAGGTAACCTACGGGGTTTTTCCATTGATTAAGTCTTGGATTAAGTGCATACACCCCAGACTCCTGTAGATGTGAGATGATTGGACAACATCCCTTAGGATGGTCATAGTGACAGATCTCACATCCACCATCATCGTCTATGTCTGAGTCCATGACCACATTGGAGTTAGTGATTTTCCCCTTACCCTTGTTATGTGCAGGGCCTAAATCTCTCCACTTTGTCTTACCTTTGTCACTACTTTGTTCAACCTTAGACTCTTCTACAATTTTTAAGACAGTTTCAATTTTAGAGTCTAAGGAACTCCATACATCATCTACCATAGCCGTTATTTTTGTTGTAAGCTTTTGAAGTAGCAATGTCTTTCTGTTCACCAACTCTTTGATTGGTGACTCATCCTCTTCATCACAAAATTTCACTCCCTTCTTTCGAAGAGAGGGATCACAGTTGTATTCTTCTGCACTTTCCCTTTTTCATAGCTCACCTTCTTCTTTTGCTACTTGTTCCAACAAGCTATGTCCTTCATGGGCTCTAAGTTGTGAGAGTCTCTCTTGGGCATAAGTCCCAAGGGTTCTTCTAGTTTCATGCCTTAGCCCATCCACGATGTGGCAAAGTTGATCTCGTTGTTCGTA
Source organism: Gnetum montanum (assembly GCA_015680685.1). NCBI lineage: Eukaryota > Viridiplantae > Streptophyta > Gnetopsida > Gnetales > Gnetaceae > Gnetum > Gnetum montanum. The sequence continues at coordinate 310,993 of MNCI01032702.1, read as the reverse complement.
TCCATGGCTCGGGCAACGATGTAACAGTGTGTAGTAGTGGTCCATGGCAGCATCCAAGGGTTCATGTGTACCTTGCTTCCAACCTTGGATCTGCTTACACAAATTAGACACTTGGGAGTACGTTTGATACTTATCATTAAAGAGTTCTAGCATCGTACTCCACCTCCTGATGGTTTTCAGTTCTAAGGACCGCTACCAACTCTCTGATTCCTTAATGAGTGTCCTTGGGAACAACTTAAGTTTTTTCCACTCATTTTCTATATTCTGCAAGGCACAGACATCATGGAATGCCTGTAAATGATTTTGCGGATCTGCATTGTACCCCCCTTCAAATCGTGGGATATTGTTCATGTCTAAACATTTGATCTGACTATCTTTTAAATGCCTTGTGGGAATCTTAACTTCCTCTGTTATGTCAAGCATACTTCGGGTTGCGAGTAGGGGCTCATCATGATCATCTCTTTCATGATGCCTATGATGTCTGCGTTGTTCCCTACTCTCCCTACGTCCTTGCCCTTGTCCTCTCTCTCGACTTTCCCATCAAGGTCTCTCATTTTATCTACCTTTATCCTCTCCATTGTGTTCATGATGGCTACACCCAGATGTGGAAGGAGAGGATGACTGATGTGAAGAAGGGGAAGAAGAAGGGGAACCATCACCATGATGATGTTTCTTGCCTTCTCTTCGGTTGCTATGGCCCTGATCGTGGTGATGATCTAAGTGCCTATCCTTAACGTGAGTGGTTGTTCCCTCTATGAACAGTTGGTGTTCACGGGCCTTAGAACCATGGTTATGTATCGTTGATCGTAGGTTTTGATACCCTACCTTCTCACCATCATTAGGATGGGGAACATCATTTGCTAAAGAACCCGTTATAAGGGGTTCCTCATCTCCTATTTCTCTAAGGAGTGCGGACCTTTGCCCTTCAACAGTGTATGTTGGCTCTCCTGCCTTGCATCGCTCATACGTTGTGCTTTTGTGGGATAGTAATCCCTTGAATCAAAGTCTTCCGCAACATATTCTACATACAATTTTGTCATGCCAATCTGTGCCAAAGCACAGAAAAGGATGTTAGAGACTGATCAATCTGGAGGTAACAANATGCCAATCTATGCCAAAGCACAGAAAAGCATGTTAGAGACTGATCAATCTGGAGGTAACAAGATGTTACTTTGCAAATCTCTCCATCACAGCTGTTCATCTTGATGGAGGATAAAGGTAAAGTTTGGAATATACTCATCGAGATGAGTATAAACTATCTTTTTTTGTTTAGGACTTGGCTGATTTCGGCTATGTGTTTTATGTTGCCAACTGTCTCGTGTATGGTCCTTAGGTGGTGAATTGCTCTTATGAGAAGAAGACATTGTTATCGGTGTGCTATTTTACTGTTATATAAATTCTTATTTAATGAATTAACCCAAAGGTTCGTTTAGGCTCCCAATGATGTGAGTGATATCCTTTATGTTCTATTTAGCGCACAAACACTTAGTCCTTGGCAACAGCGCCAATGATGAGTGGCGAGGTACCCATACACTCAACCATATGAAACAAGCGTAGCACGCGCAATCCAGTCAAACTTCATAGACTAAGTGCCTACACACCCCATGGAACACTTGGGGTTAATCATTCGTTATCTTCCTAGACTTGCTTGTAGTTGTCATGATGTATGGTTAAGTAAGTCCAAGGTATATGATTTTAATAGCTTTTTATGTTTTTCTCCTATGCTATTGAGGTGAAGGTTTGAGAAACTAACTAACTCTAACTAATGAACTAAGTCTAAACTACCTAGCATCAGCATCCATTCCCACTTACCATAGACACCCTGAATCGATGCAACCGTGGCTACCAAACGCTAATCGTTACTGGGATCACCACGTGTAACGCATGTGCTCGAAGTGGTCATACTGAGGCACTTAACTAGGAGGAAAGGGTTGAGAGGATCTATCTAGCCTAAGTGCGATGAGCAACTGATTCCTTGACTAACCATACACATCTAGGACTACCACTGGGATTACCAAGAGGAGATCCTAGACACGCCACTAGGTTACCAAGTAGTCACACAAGATGCTCGTAATCAAGTCGTACTCATACCGCATGCGATGAGCAGCTGATTCCTTGACTATCCGTACACATTCTTAGATGCTCGTAATCAATTCGTACTAATACCGCATTCTAGAAGTTTAAGGGTGAGAGAAAAAATAATAAATAAAATCCTATTCCATGCACTACAAGGTTTATCCGAAAAGCTCATCTTTATTGTCGTACACAACTTGTGTTTAGGTATAATGTTGCTCGAATAAAGATCCATTCACTTTGGGACTCCTACTGCAGGCACATGGAAAATATTCTATCTCTGGAGTGATCAAACTACCAGAGTTTTCCTACTTCTAACTCAGGATGGAAAATAAAGGGAGTGCCACCTCTAATTTATAGATATGGTGGCGANGGCTCATGCGAATCACATCTCATCATAGATGAAAATACCACAACTTCTAAATGCCAACATGGCAAAGTTCTGAAATGGATTAAAATAAATATGCACAAGTTAAATAAATTGGATTGATCTCATAAAGCTTGAAATAAAAAAAGAGTGCATGCAAATCTAGGATATATTTAAGCTCTTTAAAAAATGAACATGGATAAGCTAGATAAAGAAAATCCAAGATCTCATGAAGCTGACCTGGTAGAGAAGATTAAGCTAAGTAGAATAGAAATGGAGATTCTACATCCTAGCTCTAGCATCTTATGTGTTAAGGATGAGACAGCGAAGCCCACATGGAAGATGAAAGAGTTTAGATGGGAATTTCTCATATAAATGAAAAGAGGTGCTAAACCTAAAGCTAACATGTCATTCCAAGCGTAATTTATTTCAAAGGTCAAGAGCTCAAACTCATGAAAGCTTTACAAAAAAATAGAAGCACAACTAAGCTCAAAACATGCACATCTTATCATGCAACAATCTCCCCCTTTTTGAGATTGGATAAGCACTCAAAAATCAAGCCAGGCTACAACCAAGCTTAGAAAAAAATTAAACTCATCATACATATAGAAAGCACAGAGTAGTACTCATGAAGTTAATCTAGAGAATCATATAGCCAGTAAAAGACACACAGCTCCTACAATTCAAGCATAGCATAGTCACATACACCTTCATAAATCACTCAAAAATAATACACTTACAATATAGTAACAATATACTCCCTACAATACAATAACAGTACATCAATGTAAACAAAGGAATCTCCTTCATGTTTCTAACAAAACATCTCATACATAGCTCATATATAACTCATACATCAATAACTATTTTCCTTTTTGTTAGAAAACTATGAAATGAAGCTCCCATTGAGATTCTACAAACTAAGCTCAAAACACAAGCAATGATTTAGAACACATTATAGAAAACATAAGTAGAACAGTGCATCAAAGCATAATTAGTGACTTAGAGTACAATAGTGATGGATATCCACAAGAGATTTTGGATGAAGCAAGAGGATTTTAGTTAACTTGGGGCAAAATTGAGAAGGATAGAGGCTGAGATGAAATAGGAAGTGAGAAACATTGAAGCTAAAATAGAGTATGAAAGACACAGAGAAGAGTGGAAGGCCCCATAAAGGTTTAGTAAGGAAGTGGAAAGAATTATGGTGCAAAAATAGAAAAAATGCTTCTAGCATGAGAGATAAAGGATAGTGTCATCCAAATTGCCTAAGGAAAGAAGACGCTATATGATGCAAGGCATCAAGACCCTGTACTTCACCCATGACCTTTTGGAGATACTGTATCCCTCAAGTTTAGAACTAGAAACAAGATCATTCTCTGGTCATAATCCCTATGAGGGAATGGATGAATCTATAGGATATGGCTCTAAGGATTTAGCAAACTTTGCATGGGCCCCTGGTTCTTTTGCCACATCTTAAAGTATCCTACTTCCCTACAATACACACTTATATACTCCCCTTGAAATAAAGCTTGTTAGTTTAGAATAAATCCCTAAACTAGTACTAAGATGTTAGTAGCTTATGTATGTCTAGGTAAAGTAGTTACACCTAGCAATATTCTTAGATATAAAAATATTTCTTTATTTAAAGCTTTGGTAAGATATCTACTTTCTATTCCTTTGAAGAAATATATGATAATTTTACCATTTGCAATTAAACTTGATCTCTAAGAAAATGATATTTAATTTCAATATGTTTTGTTTTACCATGAAAAATGGATTTTTAGATATAGAAATAGTAATAGTATTATCACAATGAATAATGATTGGATTAGAGAATGCTATACCAAAGATTTTTAATACTTCCCTCATCCAAAGAATCTGTGTGCAGCAATGTGAGGCTGCAACATATTCTGCTTTAGCTAATGATAGAGTGATAGAGTTTTTCTTTTTGCTTAGCCATGATACTAGTCTATTACCAAGAAAATGATAATTTCCACTAGTAAATTTTTTATCATCTTTGTTTCTTACCCAATCTACATCTGTAAAAGCTTGTAATTCAAAACTTGTCTTTTTGGATATCATAGCCCATGATTAGCTATGTCTTTCAAATATCGTAAAATTCTTTTGGCTACAACTAGGTGTGATTTTTTTTGGTTTTGACTGATATCAAGAAAGCATGCCTATTACAAAAGCCAAGTCTAGTCTACTTGTTGTAGCATAATGTAAGCTTTCCACAATGGATCTATACAGTATAGCATCAATGCTTTTCCCTTCTTCATTTTTACAAAGATGTACATTTGTGCTAAGGGAATTTGCACAAGTTTTAGCTTCTATCATGCCAAAATGTTTGAGCATTTGCTGAACATATTTTATCTATGAAATAAAAGTTCCATTCTTGAGTTGTAGGATATGTAGGCCAAGAAAATGAGATAGCTCTCATATCATAGACATTTCAAACTTGGATTGCATAGCCTCAAAAAATTATGTATCCAAACTTGAGCTTGTTTATCCAAACATTATATCATCCACAGTAATCTAAGCAACTAAAAATCCTACATTATCCTTTTTAATATATAGGGTATTGTGCAAAAGAGCTCTTAAGTGCCCATTTTCAACTAAATATGAATCAAGTTTGGCATACCACATCGTGGATGCTTGTTTTAACCATATAAAGCCTTGTGTAGCTAATACATAGGATTTGGCTTTCCAATGTCAATAAATCCTACTAGCTATTCTATATACGCTATCTCTTTTATCTCTCTATTAAGGAATGTAGATTTCACATCCATTTGGTAGAGTTTGAACCCTTGATAAGCTGCAAAATCTAATAGAATTCTAATAGATTCTAGTCTTGCCAATGGAGCAAACATATGCTAATTATCAAGCCCTTGTATTTATGCAAAACCTTTGGCTACTAATCTTGCTTTGTTCCAAGTAACTTCACCATGCTCATTCAATTTCTTTGCAAAGACTCATTTAGTATTAATAACATTTGCTCCTTTTAGCAATGGAATAAATTCCCAAGTATTGTTCTTTACAATCTACTTCATCTCTTTATCCATGACATTCTTTCAATCCTCACTACCAAGAGCTTCCCTTACTATGAGAAAAATAGAAAAAGCAAGATAGCATACTAATAACCCATGATCTACTGTTTCAGCTTTGTTCCTCCTTGTTCTCTATCTAAGTGGTGTTCTAAAAATATCTACCATGGATCTGAACCTTTGTATTCTTCTTCTCTGATTATTTTTAGGTGTAGCGTCTTGCCCTATTTCTATCTCATCCATGAAGATTGGTTATTCTTCATCATCCTCCTCAACTTGTTCAGATGTCATGACTTCATCATTGTCTTCTTCTTCATCTACTTTCATATCTTTCTCAACCTCATTATTAGCATCATCAAATAATTCATCAATCTTAACATGAGGTGTTTCAACAATTTTTAATGTTTTCAAATTTAGAAAATAATAGGCTTGTGACTGACTAGAATAACCAATAAATAGACATTCTTCACAGTGACTATCAAGCTTATGAACATTACCTTGGTTTTTAATATAACACTTATTGCCAAATATTTTGAAATATTGAATATTAGCTATTTTATCATACCACATTTGGTATGGATATTTACCATTATTAGCTCCTACCAAACATCTATTGATGATGTATACAGTTGTTCTAGCTATCTTGTTTCATAAACATTTTGGTACATTCTTTTCATTCATCATGGATGTAATCATTTCAAGTATAGTCCTTTTTTTGTGCTTTGCAACCATTTTACTCAGGTATTCTTGGAGGTAAAAATTATCTCTTGATACTTGAATTTCTGCAAAGCTCATAAAATTCATTTGAGATGAACTCACCTAAATTGTTAGTCCTAATAGCTTTTATTTTAAGTCCTATTTCACTTTCAACCATGATTTTAAATGCTTTAAATCATTGGAAGACATCAGATTGTTTCTCAATATATGTAAGACAACACATTCTACTATAATCATCTATGATAAGGAAAAAATATCTACTACCATCAAAGCTAGCTACATCAAAGGGTTTACATACATCCATATGCAGTAATTCTAGCATATTCTTCTAAGAAAATTTGGTTGATTTAAAAGTAGCTCTGGTTTGTTTATTGTGTTGACAAGAAAAGCATACCTCCTTCAAATGATTTACTTGAGGAATACCTCTAATGATTTGGGCCTTGATCAAGACTTGGATATTTCCTGAGCTTAAATGTCCTAATCTTTTGTTCCATAACCTGCTGTTGTTCATCTCAAAGATAAGAGTTACATAATGCATCTGTATATTAATTGAATATAAATTATTGGTTGTTTGAGTGACATAAGCTTTAAAACCTTTGTCTACATTTTCTAAAATGCATTTTTCATCCATAAAGCTTATATTATAACCTTCTCTTAAGAATTGTCCTAAACTCAGCAAGTTATAGGGTAAACCATCTAGAAAATAAATATTATGGACTTCAAGAAAGCTATCATGAATTTTAACTAAGCCAATACCCCTTACCACTACTTTACCTTTATCTTCAAAGCTTATTTTTCCTCCATTTAAGGGCTTTAGAGAAATAAATTTTGATCTATCTCTGGTCATGTGTTGAGAGCAGTCGCTATCAAGGAACCATGTCTCTAGATTGCAAGAGCTTTTAAGGCAAGCTATACAAGAAAAGCTCTTCTGTGAGTTGGCCTCAAGACTTGTCTTCTTCTTCTATTATTTATTGAAGAGGGTTTAGCAGTGTGGAAAAAAGGCATAGATCCATAGTATGGGAAACTCATGATTCTCCAATCTCTAGCTCCATATGCTAGTTTTTCACAATTATAACAGTAGTAGCCTCGAAAGAATCTAGATGTTTTTTTTGGGTCATACTTGATGATTAAAATTCTTGGAGTGGGAAGAATTTTTTTACCTATTTTTTGGTTGACAATCTACAACTTTGGTGGTTGTCTTTGATCATTCATTTGCTGAGGTAAATATTTTACTAGTGATAGCCTTTTTGAAGTTCTAGGTTCATTGCCAAGTCCCCTCTTATCTTTATTTAACTGTCCATTATTGATGATATCCTTAAGCTATTCTAAGCTATGAGTAAACCTACTAAATAAATTGGATGTTACTTGAGTAGCCTTACCTTTCATGTCCTTTTTTAGCATTAGTATTTCCTCCTTTATCTTTAACTATTTTTGTTTAGCTTCTTCAAGTTTCATCTAATAGCTCTTGATCTCTTACTCCTTTTAAAAAAAAATTTGTTTAATTTTTTGTTAACTCTTACCACCATCTCCAATTGTTCCATTAGTCCTTCAAAATTAATATCCTTTGTCTTCTTGTATTCAGTTTTTCTAAGTTTGATCCATCTCCATCTTCGCTTGGACTTGTAGGCTCACTATTGCTAGGAATGTCTTGCTCACTTGGGTTAGTATACATAAAACTTGGAAAGTCATTATCAGAGTTATCATCATTAATCATAGTTGGAAAAGAAAATAAATCTTGTATGATAATATCACTATTGCTAGTTATTATATCAGTATGAGCAAAATGAACAAAAGAGCTTCCTTCAATATCCTCATTCCCTATGCTAATTTCTAAATGCTCTAATTGATCTTGAATTTCAACTAATTGAGCTTTTAACCTATCAAACTTGTACGGAGTGTTTTTTGGTTTGAATATGGTCACATGCTTTTTATGATTTTCTTCATCTTGCTTCTTCTTTGGGCACTTAGCAACCATAAGACTTGTTTCACCATAATAATAACAAGAAAAAAAATTTGTTTGTTTCTTATCAACTTACATATTTGTGAGCCTCCTAAGCTTTCTATCTAGATTAGCAATCTCATCATCAAAATCTAAGCCTGATATTGATGGTTCCTCATGTTTAACTTCTGCTATAAAAGCAATTTTCTCCTTTTTGGTAAAGAAACTTGTCCCATCTTTTCTAATCTTGAAGGCTGAAAGAATACTATAGAGCTCAGCTATTGTCAGCTTGGAGAGATCTTTTGTCATTTCTATGAAAGAGACCTTGGCCTCAAATCTTCTTTGTAAAATAGATAAGATTTTCTTGCAGATTATTTCTACAAACTGTGCTTCACCAAGCATAGTCATTTCACTGACTATTTCATCTACTGGGTTGAAAATTTTGCTGATATTTTCAGTTTCTTCCATCCTTAAAGCATTAAAGCATGGGTTCAAAGTTTGCAGCTTGGACTTCATGTCTTCATCTCCTTCATAAATTTCTTAAAGATGTTTCCACAGATCTCTAGCTAATTGAAGATGCATGAACTTCTTGTACATTGCTCTATCTAGGCCACACACCAAAGCATTCATAGCCTGAGCATCATGTACTACATTAATGGTTTCTCTACTAACTACTTCCAAATAACATCACCATGAGCAAGAAGGTAAGTCTTCATTTTAAACTTCCTAAGAGGGTAATTTGAATCATTAAACTAAGGAGCTTTATTGGATGAGAATCCTTGATTCTGTGCCATAGCCTAAAAAATCAGCAACCCAGAGTGTTAAGTCTAATAATGTTGACCAAGCTCTGGTACCAATTGTCAATTACTGAACACTAATGCAAACAGACACCACATCTTAAGGTGGTTCAGGTGCTAGATTTGTTGGCCTACATCCACTGTAAAACTCTCCCCAGACTTTAGGGGAGAGAGTAACTTTATTAATAAAAAGAAACACTTTAGAGGATAGAGTAGTTTTATTAATAAAAAGAAACTTTACAAGGCTCTTGTTGCAATCCCAAACTGAGCATAAACCAAGCTTACAGAAATAGCTCCTAAGAGTGCAGTGAATGAAGAAAAACTCTGCCTTGTCCATACAGAGACTCAAAGGTTTTCCAATCTTCCAGCAAAGAAAAACACATATTTTTCAGACCAGAGAATAGAAAGAGAAGATGAGAAGAAGAGAAAATTCTAGTTTAAGCACCAGGGCCCAAAACCAGAACACTTAAGTTATACATAATTACTTCAATTTATAGCATTAATCTTTCCTAGCCTTTTCCATAACCGTTCCAGCAACAATTATCACTTAGCTGGGAGAGAAACAACTGTACCTAGTACTCCTTTGTTACAGAGGAGTAGCTGAAGGAGAAGCTCCCATATCCATTGTATCTCAGTTTCCATTACAGCTTTTGGTTTGAGCTTTAGATGTTCATTTAAGGTTGGGCATAGGAAGAAGCTACCTGTCATTTCTACCTTGGCGCTAACGGCTATTTGTCCGTGAATAATGCTGGCTCAGGTTTAATCAGCTTTTAAGCTTCAATGGACACCCCTGTAGCATTACTGGTTCTTCAGCTCTTCTTCACGTGTAAAGCTCCTTTCAGTTTCCGTAGACATGGCTCCTTTGTAGCTTGTGCAGATTTGAACCTTGTTTTATCTTCCCTTGGCTTGAGCTGATGTGACAGAAAGCTTATTATATTTTTTTCTTTTCTCATTATAGACTTTGGAGAGCTAATGCGGCGTAGTTATTTAGAACAGCTAAATAGAATTGGGAGCTGGTTCTAAATGCAATCGAGCAATTTAATCACTTTGAAAGCTTTTTGTAAAAAGAATAATCACTGAAATTGAGCTTTTTTATTTCAACTTGAGTGCCAACATAGTACACTCATTTAGAGGGAAAGAAGCTGTTCTATATGCTTAGCCCTTTTATCTTAGTTGACATGGTAGATTATATGGAGCAAGCCCATCTTACAGCCAAACAAGATTATTTTAAAATGCTGATTCTACTTTCTGCATGAGTGCTTTTGAAGTTATTTTTCTTTTAAGAAAAAACATAAGAGAAGCTACAATAAACACCAAGGTTGACGTGGTAGATTTATGTATGTAGATGAGCTTGTGTTATGTAGATAAAAGCTTGTTGATTTGAATGCGAAATGTAAAAGAGGTGACCCTACCACCAAAACCTTTAAACACATGAGCTTTTTCTTTCTTAAATCTTTGGATGCGCTTA